>CATIWR010060188.1:0-14257 GCA_949677035.1 Omphalea diandra
TCCTTAGCAACCTTCTTCATGGCTGTTTGGTGGAGTATTTATAGCCAAACTTCACCAAAGAGACGTTGCAGATCATAGCTCATCAAATCTTTGAGACATGCTTGACAGATTTTGCATTAAATGCTTGTCAGGATAAAATCATGGTCGCTATTGCCGTTCGTGGTCGCGAAATCCAAGTTCTTCAAGGGAAACTCTGTTTGTGTCTAACAGGTAGTCCACGTGACAACTTATTATTAGTTCACCAGAAAAATATAGCCATTGTTTTTTACCTACTTTTAAAGTTGCGATCGTGAGTTTTGTTGCGTAGGCCGCGACAGAGGACGCGAATCCATCTGCCAAAGTGGTTAACTTTCTTCCACAGGGTTCGCGGTTGCTACCAATAAGATGCCTCCGTAATTTTTGACTTCCAACAGTCTTCTGGGACACTTGTCAAGCTGTGGTTGTAGACTTGCTTCCCTCTTGAGTTACTTTGAAATTCGCGGTCGCCACTAAGGCGTGACTTGCACCGCGAATTCATCTGTCACAGAATGGCTTATTCTTTTTCATTGGTCACGGTCGAGAATGGCCCTGCGATTTTGCCTGCTTGAATTTCAGCATGTCTTAACATGTGTCGCGGTCGTGAATCCTAGATTGTCGTCGTGATTTACATGTCACTTTGGAGTTTATCAACTCCTTTCATTTCTTCTTAGGAGATTGATTAATTTCTACAAAAACAACACTTATTTGAAATATTAGTGATGATCAATCTACTTTGTCAAGATCAAAAGAGGTTCTAGACTTAGGATTAATCATCCTAGTCCAACACTATAGAATAAACTTATGAGTTATGCAATCATATGGCTTCTAATGGTTACCAGTGGGAGGATCGATAAAGTTCTAGACGGTCTAGTGGAATGCTAGAGCTTGATGGGACTAATATGCTTAATGTAAAGATAAATGCTCTTTCCAAGGCAATGACCAAAGTTTATATGATTGTTATAAACCTTGCTATGATGAAGTGTGATTATTATGAAGGAGGACATTGTACTATAGATTGTTAAGGAACTTCTTATTTTATGGACACTACTCCAAATCAAGTGAACTATGTCAATAATTTTGGTCAGATGCATCTATAACATAATAATTCCTATTCAAACACCTACCCTAAGATGTAAAACCACCTTAATTTTAGTTGGAAAGGATAGCCTAGTAGCTCTAATATACATCAATAATATAATTTTAGAGCACTTTCGAGGTTTCAACAAAGAGTCCAACCTTTAAATCATCAAAGGCCATAACATAATTATAATTTGAAGCTTATGATGGAAAATTTTATGGCATAATAGTTAAAGACAAATGAGGCAAATGAGAAGACGATGAGACAGCTCTTTATGAAGGTTGATCAGTTGGCCACCCATAATAAAATGTTAAAAAACTAGATTACTTATCATGCTACTTTTATGAGTGAAAGGGTTTGGAAAAACTTCTAAGCCAGACAAAGCCTAATCCTAATAAGCATATCAAGCCATCATTTTACAAAGCGGTATACAGTTACAATTGCTGAAGGACAGTGACATGAGCAAGGATGAAAGAGATGGTTTTAATGAGCATGATGAAGGTAAAGATAGGGAAGAATCAATACCAAAAGAGAAATAAGTAAAGAAGCCTAACTTAAGTTGCAAGAGAGTCAAAGAAGCTATTGGTACGTCATCACCTAAACCATATGTGCTCGCTTTGCCTTTTCCTTAAAGATTCAAGAATGCAAGTTTGGATAGACAATTTAATAAATTTTTGAAGGTCTTTAAGCAATTACACATCAACATCCCATTTGATATAAACCAAATTAGGGGCAAGTGTAAAGCTATAAAGAATGAAGGGAACTAATAAGGAGATGTCATTTGAAAGGAGGAAGGCATCAAAAAGTTTCAAAACCTACCTTATTTGTATAATCTTTTTTATAAGTATAAAATGGTCATTTATACACTTGCATTTTATATGTGTATCCTTGAGATAAACTCTATAAGTCCAACTCTACTAATGGAGAAAACTGTACCAAAAATATTCTCTAAGATTTTAAAAGGTTCTAGAAGATTCCATAAAGGTTCTAGGAGATTTCAAGAAACTTCCAAAAATATTCCAAGCATCTGTTGGTGGAAGAACAATATGCCTAAAAGGGCATAAGGAAGGATGACACATATGGTAAAAGAATATCAATTAAGTTAAGTCAAATATCTTCCAAGATATCCAATATCTCAAGAATATTTTTCTTTTCCTTAATCGACCAAATTCTACTTCCTTTTTAGAAAAGGATTCCTTTTATTTCTTGAACTGAATTATTAGCTCATGTTTTAAGAAGATGAATATATTCCTATTTAGTTTGTTTCTTATTTCTAGAATAAGATTTACATCTTTTATTCCTAGTTAGTAAAGCATTGCAATGCTTATAAATAATCCATTCAAACCATATTTTTGGCACTCAATTTTGATCAATATAATTTTAATTTCTAATGACAAATTATTATTCTCTTTTGGTGAGGTATTTAAATGAAGGCTTAAGTAGCTTTGCAAATTTGTTTAATTCTAAACTTTTTAGGTTTGGTTTTAGATTTCCTTTTGCAACTTAGGTTATTAGATACAAGTTTATCTAGAGGTCTAGTTGGGAATTAAAGTCTTTACTTGATTCTTGAATGTTCCTTGGGCAAAGGTAACGATATTACATATGTGTTTGGGATAAGTTACCCAAGTTTGTATCACTTAGTATTAGAGCTTAGGCTTCAAAATTAAATACGTATCATTTATTTATCTTGTTATTCTTATTTATGTTTGTTCATCTCTATTAATTTTCTTCTTATTCTAATCATTTTCTTTGTGCTTGTTTTCTTTATTTGTTTACTTTTTCTCTTATTCTTCAAAATCATTTTCTTTTTGTGTCATTCTTTTTAAATTATCTATGAAACATGAGGGGAGTGACATTTTTTAAGAGTAAACACGTGAGGGAGTGTTGTGAGAAATTTTTTTTTATTTTCTTTGGTTCCAACAATGTCAGATTCTAAAGAAGATGAGATAGCCCACTTATAGATCCATGTAATGATAGTGAATTTGATAGTGAAGATGATAAACAAGATGATGAGATGCTCCCATTAATGGATGTTAGTGATGAAGAGGATGACCTTAAAGAGGTGGATTACAAAGAATTTCTAGTTGTAAGGCGATCATTGAATGCCCAAGTTAAAGATGAAGAAGGGAAAAGAGAGAATATCTTCCAAGTAAGGTGTAGGGTTTAAGGCAAGGTATATTGCTTTATAATTAATGGAGGTAGTTGCATAAATGCAGCTAGTACATATTTGGTAGAAAAAATGAACTTACTTTAGAACATACAAAACCTTACAATTTGTAATGTTTAAATGATAGTGGGAAAGTTAAGGTCACTAAACAAATGCTCACGCCTTTTTCCATTGGGAGATATGTTGATGAGATTTTGAGTGATATGGTGCCTCTATAAGCTAGTCACATCCTTTTAAGGCATTCATGGCAATTCTATCAATAGGCTAAGCATGATAGTTCCACTTATAAATATGAGTTTGACTTCAATGGCAAACATATTATATTATCTCCTTTATCTCCAAAAGAAATTTATGAAGACTAAATAATAATGAGAGAGAAAAAGAAATAATTGTATAGTAAAAGGAGGGTTGTGAGGAAACCATAGAGAGGTGTGAGATAAGAGAGGAAAAAGGAGAGATTAGAGAGGATTCATAAAACAAAAGAGTTGTGCATGTAAAAAGAGAGGGTGAGCAAGAGCAAAATCTTATTGTAAAAGAGAGTGGAGAGAGAGAAACCTACTTTTCATCAACACCCTTAACCATATTTTTGTTTCAAGGGACATATTTTCCTATTAAGGATTTATATAATATTTTGTATAGTGCTTTTGTGTCTCTACCAATCTTAAAAGAACATAAGCATGAAGTAGACTTCATTATTGGTTCTTTGGCAATTCATGAAAAAGAAAGTGCATTAATGAAAAAATGTGAGTTTAAAAAAAATTATTTTCTTAAAAGTTAATGGTTACACCTTCGTGCAAAGTGGTTTCTTTTGGTTTTAAACTTTATTTTACTTATAAATTCTCTTTTAGTTCTAAACTTTGTTTTGCCACTCATAAACTTGATTTCTCTTTATCTAGTGTTTTTTTTCCTTTTCAAAATTGTTTGATGTTTCAGTGTTTGTTCATAGTAGGTGGAAAAAACATTTTTGCAATTGGTGTTCTAATGTTTTCATGTTTAGATGGAACTCTTTCAAGTTTTATTTAGATGAATATGTGCGATTTATGTTTGAACCTAGTGAAAAGGATTGAATATATATTGTGTGTTCTATGAGAGACAAATTTCCTTTTTTGATTGCATGGATTAGTTGATAAAAAAGGAAATTACAAGGTAAGAAAAAGATTATTTCCAATGCTTCGTCACAAAGACATGTACTTCTTTTTATTTAAAATGCTAAATTTTTTGGCTTTGAGAATGTTAAAGAGTTATATATATATGACCATGATTTTAACAAGTTCCTTCATGCTTGTGAAAAAGTTGTTTTTGAAAAACACTTTAGGCTTGATGGATTTTTATTTAAAGACAATCAATTATATGTGCCTAAATGTAATTTGCATGAGTTTCTAGTTAAAGAAGCATACGAGAAGGGTTTAATAGGACACTTTTATGTGTTAAAAATTTTAGATTGCATAAATACTATTATTGGCCTAACATGCAAGTGGTAATGCAAAAGATTTATGGTAGATGTGTTGCATGCAAACAAGATAAGGCTAAAACAAAAACCTTATGGATTGTACATGCCATTATCTATTCCTAACATACCTTGGATTTATATTTCAATGGACTTTGTTTTGGGTTTGCCCAAGTTTAAACAAGGTAATGATTCCAATTTTGTTGTGGTTGGTTTCTTTTTTAAAATGGTACACTTTATTGCCAATCACATGATTAGCATTACCAATTTATTTCTCAATAACATTGTAAAAGTACAAATCTTTTCCAAGCTACACAAGGAAAGAAAAGTTCATATTGTTATGATTAAAAGGAAATAATGTTATACATAAGGTAAGTGTGATGTTAGATTTATTTTTGTCATTAATTATGTTTCTCTTTATCTTGATACAAATCAAGGTTTTAGGACAAATCTTTTTGAAGAGAGGGAGTATGATATGAATCAAATTAGGGGCAAGTTTAAAGCTATGAAGAATGAATGGAACCAATAAGGAGATCTCATTTAAAAGGAGGAAGGCATCATAAAGTTTCAAAACTTTCGTTATTTAGATAGTCTTCTTTATAAAGACACAATGGTAATTTATACACTTTCATTTTATGTGTGGATTCTCAAGATGAACTTTGCAAGTCTAACTCTACAAATGGAGAAAATTGCACCAAAAATGTTTTAAAAGATTTTATAAGGTTCTAAAAGGATCCATAAAGGTTATAGGATATTTAAAAAAGCTTCCAAGAATATTCCAAGCATTTGTTGATGGAAGAACAATATTCCTAAAGAGGGCATAAAGAAGGATGACACATATGGTAAAAGAATATTAATTAAGTCAAGTCAAAGATCTTTCAAGATATGCAATATCTCAAGAATATTCTTCCTTTCTTTACTTGGCCAAATTCTACTTTCGCTTTAGAAAAGGATTCCTTTTGTTTTAAGAATTAAACTATTAGCCAATGTTTTTGGAAGATGACTATATTCCTATTTAGTTTGTTTCTTATTTCTAAAATAGGATTTACATCTTTTATTCCTAGTTAGTAAAGCATTGTAATGCCTATAAATAGGTCATTCAAACCATATTTTTGGCACTTAATTTTTATCAATATTATTTTGATTTCCTGTGAGAAATCATTATTCTCTTTATTCTTAAAAGAACTTGGTGAGGTTATTAAAGTGAGGGCTTAAGTAGCTTTGCAAACTTATTTAATTATAAACTTAAAATTGACTTAGTTCTTTTTAGGTTTGGTCTTAGACACCCTTTAATTTTTTATAACTTAGGTTGCTAGATACAAATTATCTAGAGGTATAGTTGGGAATTAAAGTATTTGTTTGATTCTTAAATGTTCTTTGGGAAAAGGTAACAACATTGTGTGCATGTTTGGGACAAGTTACCCATATTCGTATCACCATTATCTGAAGCACTAGAACAAATGTCCCTCCTTACACCAGGTTCCTTAAAGACATTCTTTCAAACAAAAGGAAGTTTGAAGAGTATGAGATTGTTGCCTTGATTAAAGAGTCCACTACCATCCTTCAAAATAAACTCCCACATAAGCCCAAGGATCTGAGTTGTTTCTCAATCCCATGTTTAATTAGTGATGTTAATTTTGATAGGCATTATGTGATTTAGGTGCAAGTGTAAGTTTGATGCCTTTGTCAATTTATAAAAAATTGAAATTAGGAGAATTAAAACCTATCACCATAACCTTGTAGCTTGTAGATAAGATAACAAGATATCTAGTAGAAAATTTGGAAGATGTACCTATCAAAATTGGTAAGTTATATGTGCTAATGGATTTTGTCATGTTAGACATTGAGGAAGATGTGCATATCCCTATCATTTTAGGGAGACCATTCCTTGCCACAATTAGTGCCTTGATTAATGTTAAGAATGATGAGCTTACATTTTGAATTGGTGATGAATCAATAGAGTAGATATTTTCCAAATAGCAAAATAAGTAGCTACGAATGAAAGGTGTTTTTGAGTTGAAATGGTTAATGGCTTTATTGAAAAAGAGTTTTTGTAGCAAAATTTTGGATATCCTCTTAAGGCATTCATAGTGCATAATGATGATTCACTCATAAAAAAGAAGAAGAGGTAAAATCCATCCATATTTTTGATGGAACACCATTTTTACCACTTGCAAAAAGCTTAAGGTATAAGCCTCTCTAAACTCAAGTCCTTAAGCAATCATTCTCTATTAATGCAGTTCCAAAGGTAGAGCTCAAACTACTACTTAAGAAATTAAGGTACACATTCTTAAGCCTTAACTTTCTTATCCTATCATTAGTAAGTTTGCATTGAATGATGAACAAAAAGATAAATTGCTTAGGTTGTTTAGACAATATAAAACAATAATTGGTTATCATATTCATGACTTGAAAGGCATAAAACCCTTCGCATCAAATACTGATTTTAAGAAAGATTGTAAACTATCAATTGAGCACCAATGAAGGCTTAACTTTAACATGAAAGAGGCTATTAGAGGTGAAGTCACCAAATTGCCTGATGTTGGGATCATGTATCTTATCTTTGAACGTGAGCGGGTGAGCCCGATTAAAGTAATGCCAAAAGAAGGGTGGGATGACAGTAGTGTAGAATGAAAATAGTGAATTGATGTCCACTAGGATGGTAAATGGTTGTCAAATATGTATTGACTATAAAAAAAATTAATAGTGCCACTAGTAAGGACTATTGCCCTTTGCCTTTTATTAATCAGGATCTAGAAGGGTTAGCCAAGTGTTCTTTGTACTATTATTTGGATGGTTACTCAAGATTCTACCAAATCCCCATTTACCCTGAGACTAAGAAAAGAATAATTTTACATGTCGTTATGGTACTTTTGCATTTAGAAGGATGCCATTTAGTCTTTGCAATGCCCCTGATACATTTCAAAGATGCATGACATCCATTTTATTTTATTTTATTGAGGAATTAATGGAAGTTTTTATAGATGCTTTTTCCTATTTATGGCACTACATTTGATTATTGTTTGAATAACTTGGCTAGAGTTTTGTAACAATGTAAGGAGGTCAATCTAGTACTTAATTGGGGAAAATGTGACTTTATGGTTAATGAGGGTATTGTACTTGGTCATTTGGTTTATAACTGTGGTATTGAATTTGATAGGGTAAAGATTAAAGTCATTGAGGAATTACCATAACCAACATCTTTTTAAAAAGTTTGAAGTTTTTTTGGTTACACTAGGTTTTATTAATGATTTATTAAGGATTTATCCAAACTAGCTAAGCCTTTATGTAATTTTCTTGCTAAAGATGTTGCCTTTAATTTTGATCAATCTTGTCTTGATACTTTTCGTAGCATTAAAGAGGCATTAACTTTGGCACCCATATGCAATCACTAGATTAGAGCTTACCCTTTGAGATCATATTTGATGCAAGTGACTTTCTTATTAATGCAGTTTTGGGACAATGAAAAGACAAAAAGCCTAATGTTATATACTATGCTAGCAAGATCCTTAATAAAGCATAAGTGAATTACAACACCACTAAAAAGGAGTTATTAGCCATAGTATTCACAATTGATAAATTTTAAGCCTATCTAGTTAGTTCCAACATCATTATCTATACTGATCATGCTGCTTTGAGATACCTTCTCTTTAAAAAGGATGATAAGCCTCGACTCATATGGTGGATCCTATTACTGAAAGAATTTGACATGAAGATTTAGGATAAGAAGGGCATTAAAAATGTGGTAGCTAATCACCTATTTAGGCTTAAGAGAAACATAAAGAATAAGCAATCTGATAGTTTTCCAATTGATGATTCTTTTCCATATGATCACTTGATGACAATTTCTCAATCACACACTCTATGGTATGCCGACATTGTTAACTACTTGGTATGTAATGTCTTACCTCTTAACTTGATCTATCAATAAAAGATGAAGTTCTTACATGACATTAGAAATTATTATTAGGAGGAAACTTTGTTGTATAAAAGATGTAATGATGGCATGGTGTGGAGATGCTTATCCTAAGATGAAGTACATGATGTTTTAAGGCATTGCCATACCATGGAAGTTAGAGGTCATTTTAGCTCGTCTAAGATTGCTGCAAAGGTCCTCCAACGTGGTTTCTATTGGCCAACCTTGCTCCATGATGCCCAAAACTTTATACTTAATTGTGATAGATATTAGTGAATAGGCAACATCTCGAAAAGGAATGAAATGCCCTAACATGGGATTCTAGAGATTAAGCTTTTTAATATATAGGAAATAGACTTTATGGGTCCTTTTTCACCTTCTTATATGAATATGTACATATTTGTTGCAGTTGATTATGTTAGCAAGTAAATGAAAGCAGATGTATGTCCCACCATTAATGCTAAAATGGTGATAAAGTTCATGAAGAAATACATTTTCACAAAATACGACACCTCAAGGGTCGTAATCAGTAATGGTAGTTCCCACCTTATGTAATGGTCAATTTGAGAGCCTTTTGCGAAAAAATAGTATGGTTCACAAGGTTGCAACTCCTTATAGCCCCTAGATGAATGGCCAAGTTAAGGTTAGTAATAGGTAACTCAAGTTAATCGTAAAGAAAATTATCAATCATTCAAAGAAAGATTGGTCGTCCAAGCTTGATAATGCATTTTAAGCATACCGAATAACCTGCAAAACTCTGTTAGGCATGTCACCTTTTATATTGGTGTTTGATAAACTATGCCATCTTTTAGTTAAACTAGAGCATTAAGCATATTGGGCAATTAAGGCCTAGGATTTTGATTTAAATAAAGCTGGAGAAAAGAGGCTCTTATAACTTGATGAATTAGAAGAGTTAAGCTTGAATGCATATGATAATGCCAAGTTGTACAAAGAGAGAGCTAAATGATGGCATGACAAACATTAAATGCAGAGGGAGTTTAAATAAGGACAATTGATGCTATTATTTAATTTTCATTTGAAATTATTTTTGGTAAAATTAAAATCAAAATAGTCTGACCCCTTTTGAGTTGTTAAGATCTTTCCCTATGGAGCAATAGAGATTACAAATAAAAAAGATGGACACATTTAAAGTCAATAACCATTGACTTAAGCCATACATTATTGGAGATTTCATTGATATAGTAGCATCCATCCCTCTTTCATCGCCATAGTAAAAAGGAGGAGGAGGGCCAAGCTAACAAGCATAAACTAGTGCTCACGGGAGGCAACCTAAGTTTTTCTTTCATTTTTGTTTTGTTTAATTTCCTATTCAAATTTGTTATGTTTTGTTATGTTTTAATTTAAATTACAACTCTGCATTTAATTTTTGTTTTTAACTTGCTTATGTTGTATACAAGAGAGGGTAGGTGAGCATGAAGATAACCACATCAATTCCTTATGGGCTTAGAGTTCTCTTTTGGGTGTAGACATTTAACTACCTTTCACTATGCAAAAAAAAAAGGCAGTTATTCTTTCATCCTTTCACATTTTATTTTGCGTCTCTATGTCATTGAGGACAATGCCATAAATAAGTGTGGGGAGTGTATTGGTGTTATGTTTGACATGTTCCAAATTGGCCAAAATTTTTTGAGGATCAAGGAGAATTATGCTTAAACCTATGCACAAGGCTAAAGAGACCAAAATTTTTTGTGATTTTTGTAAAGATATATAACTTAACTTGGCTTTATTAAATGAATTCCGAGTTAGTTGTTGAGTTGTATAGTGTAACTTATGAATTTAGGATCATTTAAAATTCAATAAGATGATATTTTGCATGTATATTAAACCAAGTAATTTAACTAGTTATAGATATATGCAATTGCAAGAGCTTGCTTGAAAGAAAAATTGTTGTTATGCTTTGTTAATTAATATTAATGAAGTAACTTTTATGAGATATGATTTAGAAATAATTAAAGTAACAAATATCTACTCCACTATTTTTGGGATGCTAAGTAATCGAGGTTCTTCATTACCAATGTCGATTTTTGCATAAAATGATAACTAAAAGCATAAGTATGCAAAGCATTTTGAATAAAGTTGTATGTTGAGTAACCAAGTGCATTTAGTACCCATATTTATATTTGTGTAAAAAGGCATATAAACTCTTTGAGAAGGAAATAAAAAGAATAAAGAGAAAATAATGTGCTTAAAAATTATATGAATCCAAATGATCTCTTATGCTTAAAGTTTGTATTCTCATTATTACTTATCAAGGACAATGGTGATTCAACATATTTTATAATATGATTTTGTCTATTGATAATCTAGTAAGAATGATTATTAAGATATGTAAGTAAAGTGTTATCTTATTGTTTCTAATTCCATGAATGAATGTGTTTCCTCTTTAAAGTAGCAAATTAACTCAAGTTCATTTATTTTATGTAAGTCCTTGATTGATATGTCTAATGTAGTACTTAAGTGATTGGATTCCAAGCAAAGTAAAGTTAAATATTTTTGTAAAGATTGTAAAGAAATTTGTCAATATAGTTCTTTGTTACTTGAGGACAAACAACGGTCTAAGTGTGGGAGAATTTGATAAACTCATTTTATTCATAATATTTCATTAGGTTTTCGGGCTAAATTTATTATTTTTCTATTTTTAATTTGAGTTATTTTGATGTTAGTTTATGTTATTACTCATACTTGAATGTTATATGGTGATTTTTAGGTGCTTGGATGCAGTTGGAGCTAATTTAGACAAAGCTGACATAAGAAAGGAACTATAGGGATTAAACTAAAATTTATCTTGTAAACGCTTGAAGCATTATATCCCAGTTTGTGACTTTTATGCATAAGACTTGTTATGGGCACAACAAAAGTTGCAATAAAACTTATTGGTACAACAAAAGTTGCAAGTCATGACTCCATTGAATCATTAAGCAATTTTTTACTGTGAATTCACATTTCTCAAGGCCCTATATAAAGGAAACTTAGGGTTTTAATGGAGATTCTTTTGGAGAGTTTTTTTGGATGCCTTTTGGAGCCAAAAAAAAAAAAAGAAAAAAAAACAATCTAAGCATCTTTTCAAGGAAAGGAACACAAGGATTCAAATTTCAATAGTGATGGATTAAAGAACCAAGTGACACAAATTCTCTCCTATCTTTCTTGTTTCCAATCTAAGTTTTATGAATTCTTTTCATCCTATTTGTGTGTTGTTGATTTCTAATATGATAAGAGGCTAAAATCCTTTCTTAGAATTGAGTATGAACTTATGATGGTGTGATTTATGATTTGACTATATTTTTATGAATGAATGGAACTTGATTTGATTTAATGATTGTGTACTTAATGCTTATGAATACTTGGCCACTATTTGCATGATTTTAGATGTTAAATGAAGTAACAAGAGTTAAAATTTAACATTGGACCGTTAAACATTAAACTTAGCTTATTGTAGTCTAACGATATATGCATGACAAAAGGGATTCAAGGTTAATCACAAAGCTTGATATGTCAGTAGTTAGACTGATAGTACTTGATAACCTAGTCTCTCTTGATATGAGAAATCTTCTTTAGATTGTAACTTACATGTGCACTTACATGGCCACACACACACACACACATATATGTATATATCAAGCCTCTTAAAGCATGTTCATAAGCTTTAATAATCCTATATTAGTTGTGATCAAATCTTTAATCTCATAAATGTCTTATCCTACCAATTAGGACCAATTAACTTCAATTTATATACAATTAGCTCTAATTTCTCCAACAATTAGTCATTTAGTACCATAATAACAAGTGGACCCGTACCAAAATAATTTCTATAATTATTGGAGCTCAAATTAAAGTTATTAATAATTCAAAAATTACTTAAAACTTACTAGGTAATCTCAAGTTCATGAAAATGACTGGGGAAAACAGTCAGAAATTCTATCCTTGGTCATCATTAAGGCCTCATTAAAGCCACTGTGCATAATGGTTAGAGCTCACCACTAGTAGCCATTATGAAGACAACAAAACCTAACTTAAATTTCTCATTGTTAGATGTCTATAGGAATTAACAATGTCGTTATACAAGCTATGTTTGGTCGAAATTGGCCTTAAAAATTATTAAGGCTAAAAACTATGATTGTTGAGTTCACTACTGTCCAATCTCCAAATCGAATGAATCAGGTGTCCACAGAAAGCTCTTGATGAGAGCTTTCCATTGCCGCTATATTTCGAGCTACTAATTAGGAAATTTTGGCATTTGAAGTTTTAGGGCATGCTCACGCCATCTTGATGTTCGTTGGCTTCAATGTTGCCATTTTTGGTCTTAAATAGGGGAAAATAGCCTACCCACTCTCTCTCTTCCTCTCTCTCCCTAATATGAAAATAGGACTATTGTTTCATTCTTCTTTTGCTAAATTGTGGTCTTAGATGGTCCATTTTGGATCAAATGAGATCACTAAAAAACTTCCTTTAATATAATAATAATAATCATAATTAAATTCCCTCCATAAATTTTTCTCATAAAATAATATTGTTGAACTAGGATAATCAATCCTAGGTTTAAAACCTCTTTTGATCTTGACTTGGTAGATTGATCATCACTAATTTTTCAAATAAGTGTTGATTTTGCAGAATTGAATCAATCCCTCAAGAAGAAATGGAGAAGTTGATGTTTTCCAAAGTAACATGTAAATTGCGATCGCAACCTATAAATTCGTGACCGCGATTCATGTTAAGATATGCTGAAAGTCAAGCAGGTGAAATCGCAGTGTAATTCTCGGCCGCGATCCCTGAAAAGAGAAAACTCAAAATGTCTCAGATGAATTCGCGGTAGATATCTCGGCTGAGTCGCGCTCGCGAATTTCAAAGAAATTCAAGAGGGAAGCAAGTCCACAACCACAGCCTGACATATGTCCAATGAGACTGTTGGAAGTCAAAAATCACGAAGACATCTTGCTAGTAGCGACCACGATCCTTGTGGAGGAAAGCTACCAATTTTGGCAGTTGAATTCACGGTGACTATCGCGCCCTGTGCAAGAAAATCTCGCGGCCGCTACTTCTGAAAGTAGGTGAAGGACAACAACTATATTTTCAGTAAGAACTAATGAGAAGATGCCACGTGGACTAGCCGTTAGAAACAAACGGGGTTTCTCTTGAAGAATTTGGAATTCGCGACCGCGAAAGACAGTAGCGACCGCGATTTCATCCTGACAAGCATTAAATGCAAAATCTGTCAAGCATGTCTCAAAGATTTAATAAGCTATGATCTGCAACGTCTCATTGAAGAAGTTTGGCTATAAATACCCCACCAAACAGCCATGAAGAAGGTTGCTAATAAATTTATTACAAGCATTGAAAACTCTTAAGTCTTTGCTACTCATTTTCTTCATCTTCTTTACATTTGTTAGGTGTGAGCAATAAACACCAGTTTGTAAGGTTTTATGTTAGCCTACCAAAACACTTTAAGAAAGGTTTTAGTGTTAGCCTACTAAAACACTTAAGTGAGGTTTTGTGTTAGCCTAGAAAACACTTTATTGTAAGGTTGTGTGTTAGCCATTAAAACACAAGTTGTAGTAAGTTGGGTGTGAGCTTGAAAACACCATTGACTTAGTAAAATACCCAATTGAGTGATTG
>CATIWR010060222.1:0-12457 GCA_949677035.1 Omphalea diandra
TGATTTGCAACTGAAGACTATAGTTACAGTTGGTGGTATCAAAGGATTCAAGCACACGCGGGGCAGACATGCAAATCCCGGTGTGTATGACATCGCGGGGCCGACGGACAAATCCCGGATGTTGAGTGCTCTGATAGGTACTAGCTGTAGCCACATTGTGACGTTACAATTTGTGGTATCGAAGCTGATTTACAAATGAGAATAATGGATGTCACAGTTATTGGTTTGACAAATGAATTTAGATGTTACAGTTTTGGTATCAGAGAGGGCTCAAGCATACGCGGGGCAGACATGCAAATCCCGGTGTGTATGACATCATGGGGCTAGCAGGCAAATCCCGGATGTTGAGTGCTCTGATAGGTACTGATTATAGCATTACAAATTGTGGTAGAAAAAAAATTAGCATCAGAGCAAATTGAATACGGTCGTTATAGTTTAGTGGTATCAGAGCAACATGAGTTCTGTCAAATGAAAAAGGTTGTTACAGGGAGAGAGGCTTTGACAACATTAAGGTTGCTCTACTAAATTTGTTATTCTTACATCCTAAATACATAAAAACTAAACACCTAACCCATCACATTAAAGATCCAAGGTATCTCCTAAAGTTTTGAGACTTCATTTTGCATATTCCTTAACTTTTGGAGGATAATCCATCAACTCTAGTGCCTTTGAGGATAAGGCATAACTAGAAGAGCATCTAAAATCTTGATTTTCTTCGCATCTTCTTCCCTTTTCTTTTTCTTTTCTTTTAGGGAAAAATGTCAGTCATAATAGTTTGTACAAACCTTTTTGAATCATGTATAGTCCACTAAGTATACTATATAGACCACAGTTGGTTTGTACATCCCACTTTGACTATGGAACAACATAGTTTTCTTATTCTTCCTTATTCAAATTCTCTTAGGTTTTTAGGGTTCTTTTGTGAGCTTTAACTACTAAATAGGTCAGGTCTTGTACCTATGACCCTTATTCTCCTATTTGTTGGAGCAGGATCAAAAGGGAAAGGTTTTTACACTTGCTTTTTGATAATTTTAACACATCTTCTTATGTCATTTCTTTTTTTTTTTTTTTTGTATTTATGTTACTATTATTATGGATATGATTGAGATAGAGAATCTTTCATTCCCAAGGACCCCATATCCTAATGAATGTTGATGTTCCTTTTACTATTCTTGTGGGTTTTATCTTTGCTACCAAGAGAGGATGACTAGCATATTAGCTTGACCACCTTTTTTCCTTTTTACATTGTAATTTTAAGCATGTTTAGGGAAGAGATTCTATCACTCTATGACCCTTTTTTTTTTTATTGTCCTCATAATCTAATAAAATACGTGCACTTATGGATTTGTTGATTATTTCTTCACCATCATAATGTCTTAGCTCTGTTAATAGCTATAGGTATCTGAAGGATGTTATGACTCTTTAAGAGTATTAATGGATAAGGATCCAATGATCCTAGGAATTCAAGTTAGTAACTTGAATCTTTGCCTAAGGCCTCTCCTATGTCCTCCATATGCACTTTATGAGTTTCATGCGTTATGTCTCCATGTTGATCATGTTTTTCTTTATTCATGCTTCATATATGATTTGCCATGTTATCTTGTTATTGATGGGGGATGGTGGACTAAGAAACATGCATAGGTTCCCCAACTTGGAGATATGATGAGACTTTTTAAATGCATTCCATTTTATGTGTTTGTATTAATGTTTTATTCCTATGATATCACTAACTTGTGTGTTTTTGGTATGTAGGTGGTTATTTTAACATGTATTATATTTAGCTATGTATGATGATCTTGATGATCATAATTATAGTTTGAATATGGCATGATCTCTCTCCCTTTTGAGATCAATGATAATAATGTTTGATCTGACTGATAGGATTACATTAGGAACATGCTTAAGTGTATTAACCAGACTAACTAATAATAAGGCTAAAATGGTAAAAAAATGAATCAAAATTACCGAAGGTTGGATCCCTATATTCAGGTGGTTTAGGGGTATCTAACATCTTCCTCAAGCCATACCCAAGTTTTGAACCAAACCTCTAATGGGGTCAAGACGAATTAGATCTTCTAAGGGACTTAGATAGGTTCAGATTTTGTCCTTACCAAGATTTTTGTCTGGACCAAAGTCAGGTGGCAACTCCACACTCCTTTATGGGATAGTACCACTATATTATCCTGCTTTGGTACCTCAATGACCTTCAAATTTAGAAAATGGGTTTCAATCTTGTGTGAAACCTAAAGGATCTCCTATTGATCCAAACACAAACCACATTTTAGGGTTACAACCAATGTATGACCCTCGTCCTCTTGATCTCCCATTGGTTGATAAAGAGGTAAGAGTTGCAAGCAAGATTGCACTTATTCGAGTGTAACCTGGATACACAGTTTTGGGCATTTACAAAGTGTCTCTTTGGTGGAGCTTTGGGTTCAACCATAGTATAGAGTTAAGTAAGAATCGTAAAATAAAACTATTGGTCTATTGTATCCTAAAAGAGATAAGTTAATAAAGAGAAGACTAACTAAGTTATAGGCTTACCTATGAAAAATGACTTGAATATCTTTAAAGAGATTGAGATATGTGTGCCTCAACCTAACATATTTTATGCTATTTAGGCCATTTAATATTATTTAATCTATTATGTTTTCATTAACAATATATCAAAATTTGTATTTATTTTTATAGATTTGTATATATATTTTTTATTTTTTCTGATAATGGGAGTTTTTAATTATTCTTTTATAAAGTATAACTTTCCTACATAAGGGTTATTATCACTTCTTTATGAAATTGATTTGTAAAATATATATTGGAGTAATCAATTTAATTTTGATATCAATCAATCAGGCATATTTTAAAATATTGTCAAGTTGTGGTTTGATATAGCCACTATATATGACACGTGTTGTTATTATTATTATATCAAATTCAATGCTATTAACATGATAGTTAGTGTTTATGTAAATGGAAATCACTATTTTTCAAACTATATTTAATATATTTAGTTTAATATAAATATATTATTTTTTGACGTTGAAAAGAAAATTTTTATGTTAGTAAGTTTTGAATGTTAATTTTTTTTGTAAATAATTGATTGTGAGTTATAAATTTCAAGTTTTTTTAATTTTATTAATAATTTTATACTTCCATGAATATTATTCTCTTTCGTATATAAAAAAAATTGCAATATTACATTCTCATGCATGATAATGTAAAAGAGGAAAAAATCATAATCCAAACCTTGTACTTGCAAAATGCAACAATGTTAGTCCAAAAAAAAAAAAATCATAGTGAAGATAAATTTAGCATATTCCTCTAAGTAATTACATTTCAAATGGAAGTATCAGGATGATTTAATCTGAATTTGTATGAAAAAGTTATCTAAATTTAAATTTGAAATAATTCCAAAATTTTTAGGTTAAATTCAAATTGATTCTAACCTAATATGTGATTAACCTAAATTAATCCAATTTAAACTATTAAAAATATTCAAATTTTACTTAAAAATGAAATAATATTTTTTATTTTAAAAAGTTAAAATTACAAGTAATTCGATCAAAATCAAAACTATGAAATGATATAACTTTCTTTTCACACTTTGACTTGATTTAACTACAGTTTGAAATATTCTGACCTAAATTTGCCTAAAAAGATATAATCCAAAATCAATCCAACTTAAAAATCGTCCTAATTAAAATTTATTTGGCTCAACTTATTTGTAATTTTAGTTCCAAATTTTATAATCTTTATATCCCAAACTATTAATAACAATTATATAATCAAAATTGTATAAAAGGTCAAATTCAATAATTCTTTAATAGTTTTGCAATCAAGATTGTGAATTTTATACCTTTAAACCTTCCATCAATAACTTGACCATATCATGGACCCTCGTAGCTAACAAAAATATCCATCTAGAATTTTATTTAATGGGCATTTGTTATTCTTTGATTTTCCAATAAATATATAAGTCACCCATAGAGACACACACATGAGTTTCAAACAAAATTAGATTGTGGACGTTCTTATTTTTAAAATAAAGCTAGTCTGGCAAATTTAATTTTAATTCCTAATATAAATTATTTTTAAAAAAATTAGGGCAGGGAATTTGTGCATAATTTTTTTTGTAAGCATAAAAAATGTATTTTACCAAATAAGTTATATCTATAGGTACCTAATGAAAACTACTTCATATACAAAAAAGTCAAACTCGATTGCTTGAATAGTTGCAATTATGTTGAAATTGAATAGGAGACCAAGCCAGTATTCTGATTAATTCCTGCAATTGACAATGAATTTGACAAGTGGATTCAAGTATATGATGTTTTCATAATGTCATTATCATAATTGTATAAACTAACAAGATTAGAATTAAAATAAAAAACCGCCATCACAGCATCATGCCATGACCAGGTCCATATCCATGAGATTGAACTGAACGCATCTCTGCAATACTGTATTCTTACGATTACAAATAACAAAAAGAAAAATCTCATATTTATTTTAGTAACTAAGGAAACAACAGGATATGCATCCATATTACAGTTAGTCTCTTCAGTTTGTTTGTTTGTTTTTTTTTCTTTTTCTTTTCCCTTATCAAGCAACTGAAAACTAAACTTGAAAGGTTTAAAGCTTAGATTAAAACTGAGCCTCTTAGTTTCTTCTTACTTACGAAGATATCAAATTAATTAGTTATTGTCATGTTGCAATTTGACTGGACATTACTTGGTTGCACTTTCCGCACCCTAATCTAGATGTGCCTAATTGTCTTGCCCCATGAGGCAAGAAAGTTTTCCATTCTCCTCATGCTATAAATAGAGAATTCTTCTTGACCCTTTTTTCCATCCACAACATGAACAACAAATAGATATAAATTCATCAACCAATATGTATTATTAATTCCAGTTTTAGGAGTAGTTTTAAATAATTTCTTACCATTTGTTAAACAGTTTTTATAACATAGTCATGTGTCATTATTTGATATTGTGTTATAAAAAATTTTAGATAGGAATTAGCAAAATTAATTGCCACATAAGAAAGACCATGTAAACAGGAAATTAAAAAAATATCTAAGCAATCAATATATATTATTAATTCAAGCCTCATAATTAGTTTTAAATAATTGTTTTTCTTTTGTCGAACAATTGTATATAATATAATCACGTGCCATTATTTAATATTTTGTGACAAACAATTACCATATTAAAAATTCTAAATATAAATTAAAAAATTAATTGTCATGTAAAAAATTTATGAATAGGAAAATAAAAAAATCTAAACAGTAAAAATTCTAAAGAATTTCTAAATAGAAAATTATAAAAGCCTAAAAAGTAAAGCCTTATTTAAACTGGAAACTAAGGTTTAAGCTAATTCTATTAATTATTCAAAATTTCAAGTACATAAGAGCTAGCAGCAGTATAATATATTGTCAAAAATTCATTCGTTCAATTTGAATAAATTTTCTTTTAAAACTATGTTATACAAAATTGAATGCATAAATTAATAGATAATCTTTTATTATAATTATCTTACATATATACTTTATAATTATCTATAAATTTTATTTTGATTATGAAATACTTAATTTATTTGTTGATTATTATCAAGAATTTTTTCATTTAAATTTAATTTTTTAAAATTATATCACATAAAATTAAAAGTATGAATTATTTGACAATCTTTTATTACAATTACCTTCGTAATTATTATAAATTTTTTAAAAATTCATTTTGTTATTTTATTTGCTTGATAATAACTTTTTTTTAAAAATAACAAATAATCATTAAATTAGTTAACTAATTATTTAATAAAAATAATTATTAAATTTATTATCATAATCATGATACACAGTATAAAGGTTTATTACCAGTAAAAATTTTAATAAAAAAGCTAAGATCATATAACAAAAAATTTATGAATAAGAAATTAAAAAAATTTTAAAAAGTAAAAATTATAAATAACTTCTAAACAAAAAGTTTGAAAAACTTTAAAAGTAACAATGTTGAATAGAAATCTAAAATTTAAATTAATTCTATTAATTATTCAAAATCTAAGTGTATAAAAGCTAGTGACAGTGTTAATAGAGTTGATAATTTTTATCCAACTAAAAAAAGTGATGAATAAATTCAAGATGACCCAAACTAGAAATGATCCAAAAATTTTAGATCGAATAGGATCAAGTTCGGGTCAACCCGACTAATTGGATAAAAAATGACCCAAATTGGTCAATTTGCGACTTACCCAATTGATCCAATGACAACATAAAAAAATAAATTTTTATTACTAAATATATATGAGATAGAATAATTAAAGTAAAAAAAGAATTTTACTTTTTAAAATAATTACCTTATTTAATTAAAGTTAGATTTAGATTCAATCTCAATTTTATTTTATTCAAAACATAATAATATTTTTGTATTTTAATAAATTTACTAATTTATTGTTCCTTTTATGCATCAAATTACAAATTTTTATTTATTGTGATAAGTTATTTAGTAAAAATAAAGTTATTTATTCTGATAAAATAATTTTATCATAAGTTTTAAAATGATTTAATACATTGATAAAAATATTTTTTTGACTGTATTACTTTTTCTTATATATAATTTGATGGATACTAGAAATTTGGTGATAAAATATTATGACAAAATATTATATATGTGGAAAGAGTTTATATAATAATTTATCTTGTATGTTCATTTATTATGACAAAAATTTTAACTCAAAATTTTTTGAACCTAATGACAAATTCATTTTTTTTTTTCAAATAGTCAATTATATCTAAATCTTTTTATTGAGTTAATTACACTCTAATTTGATAAATTGACTTTAATTGTACCTAAATTCAAAATCAATATTTAGTAAAGTATATATTTAAACTCAATTGATTCTTATATATTTTTTCTTTTAGTTCACATTGATTCAAAATTAAGTTTAAATTTTACTAAAATAATATTTATATTTTTTCTCAATTTAAATAACTTTTCACAAAAATATTAAAATTTATTTTATTTTAGTTGACAAATAATTAATTTTATATCAATTTCATGTTTCTAAATTATAAAATTTTATTTTATAAATTTAAATAATCAATTAATTTTTAAAAATAATCAATTAATTTTTAAAGAGAGATTGAAAATTTTTTTTAGGATTTCTAATTTTATTTAAAATATATTTTTTAAAAAATATTCATATTCATATCATGCTATTGATTTTTTAAATATCTATTAGAGTTTTTATTTAATTAGTTTAAATAATTTATTATTTAAAATATTAAAATAATATTTTAAGGAGAGATTGGGAGAAATTTTTTAAAATAAGAGATTGAAAGATTTCATAAATTATAAATTTAAATTTTAAGATTTATTGATTTAAATTTAAAATAAATTTTTTTATATAAAACTATATAATAAATTTAATTAAAAAAAAAGGGGATTCAATTGAATACAAAATAACAGTATGATCTTAATTATGCTCAAATAATTACATTTTCAAATATATTTTAGAACTTTTTTATTTTAAATATTACTTAAAATATAAAATTAATTTTTTAAGAAGAGATCGATAAGAATTTTTTTAAAATGAGAAGTTGAGAGATTTTATGAATTATAAGATTAAATTTTAAAATCTTTAATTTTTTAAAAATTCATAATATAAAAGTGCACAATAAATTTAATTAAGCAAAAATAAGATTAAATTGAATAGAAAATAAAAGTATTACCTAAGTTAAATTCAAGTAATTGATTTTTTAAATATTTCTTAGAATTTTTTATTTTAAATGGTTTAAATAATTTATTATTTAAATATAAAAATTGATTTTTAAGGAGATTGAGAGGAATTATTTAAAAAAATAAGACATTAAGAAATTTTATGAATTACAAAACTTAAATTTTAAAATTCTTACTTTAAATTTAAATATAAATTTGAAATTCAACATATATAATAAAATTAATTAAGTAAAATTGGATTGAACTGAGTAAAAATAAAATTATGATATTAATTAAACTCTAAACTTAATTTTGGGTTTGATTGAACCAATTCAAAAAGTATAAAGGTCAACTGAGGTTAAATATGCAATTTATTAAATTTTGATTTTGACTTAGGGTACAACTAATTAGAGTGTAATTAACTTAATTTAAAAATTTGAATACAATTGAAAATTTGTATAAAGGTTTGAATGTTTAGATCATTAAACGAAAATATTATCATAATTTCTTAAATAATTTAAAACATAAAAGAAATGTATCACAAGTTTACTTATTTTTTATATTAATTGCGATAAATTTGAGTTTTTATCAAGATAAAATCACATGTTATATATATATATATATATATAGAGAGAGAGAGAGAGAGAGAGAGAGAGAGAGAGAGAGAGAGAGATGAACTAGTAAGTTAATAAGGATCCATTAATAACACATGAAGGACAAATGACAAGGTCTAGAGTTAAAAGGACGAAAAAGGCATTAACCTCTTTAATGGACCATACTTGAAAGAACCAAGATAGTCAAGAGTGGGCTAAGGATCTAAAAATGCAAGAAGACTCTAAACTAGTCAACATGATTCAAGCAATCTTAAATCATAAAGACGAGAGTCCAACCATATTTGAGTGATGTGTTTTAGCCCATTTTAATAATAGGCCATTTACTCATAATATGTTTTATGGCTTATTTCACGTTAGTTTGGATTTTAGTTATGTTGGCTTTTAATTTGAATATTTATTCTATTTCAGGCAACTAGAAATTGATTTTTTATATTTTATTTAATTATATATTTAAAAGTCATAAAAGAGATAATAGGGAGTTAATAGTAGGGATGTTACTTGTAACATAATGGGACTTTAATTAGCATAAATGTGTATAAATGCTAGAATAAGATCCTATGTATCATGTGTAGGGTTTTAGGCTTGGCTTTGATATCTATATAAGCAAGGCTCATTCTTTTGTAATAGACAAGTTGAAGATAATTGAAATGTAAGCTTTTTTGTGAGTGTTTTGCTTTAAGGTTCTTTTGTGAACTTATAACTTGTCAAGCTTATTCTTTAAGTTTGAGGCATTCAAAACCAAAATTTTTTTTTTTCCTTAACTTATTTAACCCATTTGTACTTGTGATGTTGGAAAACAACTTAGGTGCTATTCTGAACTTTGATTAGAATAGTTAATTCTAACTTCTAATTGAAATGATCCTTGGACTATTTATTATTGGAAGGTAACAATTACATTATATATATATATATATATCGTAGCTTTATGGATATTAGGGTATATAGTTATTAACTTGTTTTTCCATCAGTTTAGTATTATAGTTTTGGTTCAAGTTTGAGGGTTGCATATCCCTTTAATTATTAATTTCATTTTTTATACTATTATTCTTGTTCTTATTCTTTACGTTCTCCATCTTAATTCTTTCACCTTTTTGTTTTAACAACTTTTGTGTTTTCTCTTCATTCCAGTACTTGTGTTCTGGAGTTATTCATTCTAGCTTCTTAATTTTGTTTCAATTAAATAAATATTATTATCCCTCATTCATCTCAATTATCTTAATTCTTATGATATTTGTTGTTTCTTTTTATCCATTATTTTTGTATTCAAACGTTATCATTGAAAAAAAAACTCCGTATTGGATACAAATTGGTTGTGCTTCTTGTGTTATTATTATTATCTCTATAAAAAATAAAAGAAAATCATTTGTTATTATATCATAGTTATATTATATTTGTCATTTAAAACAAAAACAAAATAAAACAAATAACCTTTTCATTAGATTCAAAGTTACAAATTGTATTATTTTCATTTAATTGTTAACCAATTTTAAACCTTTGGCATAACTTTATTTATGTTCTTGTATAACTACCTAAATTCACTTCATTGAATTGTTATATTCTCAAAAGATTGGTTTGATTAATATTCTTAGTTCATCTAAGAACTCCATAAGAAAGCTTTTTGAAAGGTAAGCATGGTTAGATTATTAGAGAGGCAAACAAAAAGATTGAGTGAAATATGATAGGAATGACATCACTCTTGAGTAAAATATGTGAGGAAGTGTGTGAGGTTCATTTGATCTTATTTTCTTCAAAGTGTCCAATAAGGAAACTAGTTCCTTTTCTAATGACCAGGTTATTGAAGCTATGCAATAATAATTTAAGCAAATGTTCAAATTGATGAGAGGTGTTAAAGATCTTTTGGAGAGTGATGATGATGTAATTACTAGAATGCAATAAGAATCAAGGAGACAAAGGCAACTATCTTTTATGTAAGAGAACTATGATGATGAAGATAGGCTAGGAGAGAATGGGATGATGATGTAGATCATAACCTTGGAAGTATAAAAATGGAGATTCCTTTAATCCAAGGAAGAAAGGATCCAGATGTGTACCTTGAATGGGAAAAGAAAGTGGACATGATCTTTGAATGCCATAACTACTCAGAGGAGAAAAAGATAAAACTCGTTGCCATTGAATTTTTTAAATATGCAACTGTTTGGTGGGATTAATTACGAAAGGAAAGGCAAACAAATGGAGAGAGATTTGGGGAGTCATAGAGTGAAATAAACAAATCATAAGGAAGAGGTTTGTGCCTAGCTACTATAATAAAGAGCTTTATCAAAAGCTACAAACTTTGACTCAAGGAACCATGAGCATAGGGGAGTAACACAATGTGATGAAGATGGCCATGATTAAAGTTAATGCAAGGGAGGATAGAGGCGCTACCATGGCAAGATTTTTGAATGGCCTTAATAAAAATATTTATGACAAAGTGGAATTGCATCACTATGTAGAAATTGAAGACATGGTGAATTTGACCATGAAGATTGAAAGACTACTAAAAGGAAAGAGGTATGATTCTAAACCAAATGTTCTTCTTAGAAAAATTATTATGGAAATAAGGTTAACAAACCCATCAATAAACCAAAGGTAGAAGAAAATAAAAAGAAATGTGATATAAGTAAAATGGTGAAGAATGAAACTATTCCAACCCAAACTAGAGGCATTAGATGTTTAGATGCTTGGACATGGTCATGTAGCTAGAGAATTCCCAAATAAGAAAATAATGAAAATGAGGGATGCAGTTATAAAATTTGAAAATGAACATGAAAGTGAGAATGAGAGTGACATTAATATGCCACCGTTAAAATATTATAGTGATGTAGAGACTTCTAAAGGGGAAACTCTACTAGTCTAATGCACACTTAGTTTGCAAAACAAACATGATGAGAATGAAGAATAAAGGGAAAATTTATTTCATACTCATTGTTTGATTTCTAACAAGTTATGCAATGTGATAGTGGAAGTTGCACTAATGTGACAAGTACTTTACTAGTAGCAAAGATATAATTACCAATAATCAAGCATCTAAAGCCATATAAACTATAATGGTTGAATGGTATTATAGTTGTTAAGGTCAATAAGCAAGTTCTTATTTATTTTTTCCATCATAAGGTATTAGAATGAATTATTGTGAGATGTTGTGCCAATGGATGCAGGCCATATGTTATTGGGAATACAATGGCAATTTCATAGAAAGATGATCCATGATGGATTTAAAAATACATATACCTTGACTATTTTAAACCATTATCACCAAAATAAAGTTTTGAGGACCAAATGAGAATCAAAAAGCAATATGAAGAGCTTGAAGCTTAATTGGGGAAATTTTTAGGGAGGAAACTGATGAGAAGAAAAAAAAAAGGAGAGATGAGTAACCTAAATTCTTCTAAACAAAATAACCAAAATGAGACACATAAGGGGAGTGCAAACAAGGGAGAATTGAATGGGAAAAATAAATTGAGTATTTATGCAAGCATGAGTGATGTGAAGGAAGCCATAACAATGAGATAAACAATATTTGTACTAATATAGAAACAAAATTTGATTATTTCTAATGACATAACCAAAAGTTTACCTAATGTTGCTATTGATCATTTGCAAGTTTATGAAGACTTGTTTCCAAATGAAATTCTAAGTGGATTGCCACTAAAAAATGGAATTAAATATCAAATTGATTTCATACCCGGAGCAAGCATACTGAATAAACTAGCATATAAATGTAACCTATAAGAGACCAAAGAAATCTAAAAGCTAGTGAATGAACCTATGGAGAGGGCTTATGTTTGTGAGAGCATAAGCCCATGCTGTGTATGTATATTGATAGTATAACATCCCTATCCGCATCCATTGACATTATCACATGAACATGTTCATTGCATAAATAATATGAAATCCCATATGAACATATGCATTGGATAAATGATCATTTAGTCATGCGATTTGTAGAAGCATGACAATGACACTTGCACAGTTACAATTGGGACACTTAAACTGTTGTCCCTAGGCACCAAGAAGGGGGGTTGAATTGGTGTTTAAAAATTTAAACTAAAGATTAAGGGAAGAAGAAAGAATTGCAAGGAGACAAAGATTTTATAGTGGTTCGGGCAAAACAATCCCTACATCCACTCC
>CATIWR010060257.1:0-19553 GCA_949677035.1 Omphalea diandra
GTGTCCCATAAATAGTCCCTCATCAATGTTGGACATGCCATACTTCACGAACTTTTCTATAGGATTTGTCAAATCTTCATCCAGTGTTAGATCCTCCATTCCAATATCAAAATGTTCATCCCTTCCTAACCTTGGTGTTCCAACCTCCGATGTTTCATAAACAGTATCACTGCCATAATCTGACATAACAGATGAACTGCTCGCTATTGCAGAAGTTGAATGTGGGGGAATCTGAAGTGAAGAATGAGTGCTATCAACAGCAGAACTCACCTCTGATGACTGCTGATTGATGTCCTGGAATGCTGGAAAATATAGAAATCATACGATCACTCGTTTTTCAGAAAAAAATTGACAAATCCAGAGGAAGGGAAAGATGATGGATGTGTCACTTTAACTTTGAACATTAAAATTCAAGCAGAAATCCACTTTCACTAAGAGGCAAAGATGTTTGAATCCAAACTTGATGCAATACAATACATACAAGACCTCGCTGCAGCTTCTAGTTCAAGAAAAGTAGCCACAGCCATGCTCCGTGATAAATCTATGTCAGATAGCATCTTTGTCAACCACTCCTCCAAAGAACACCTTCTCTGCAATAAAACTAGGTCTTTTAAGAATATTAGTCGCTACAACATGAAACGAAATAAAACTCAATTCAATTTCCAAATACATGAAATAAACTCACATTATACAAATGCACAGCTTTCTCATCTAATATCCTAATTTTTCCATCACATTACTAGTCTAACAAAGACTTCAAAAAACGAGGTGCCATTGACTACAACTAGAAAGCAAAAGTGACAAAAAGGGGATTTGACAATGCACTCATAAACCTCATCTTAGAACTTAAGTTAATGAAGAAGCCACCAGCAGTTCTAGAAAATCGCAAATGTGAGTGCAAATTCTTTTCCTACCTCTTCCAAAAGTGTCCTGCTTTTAAGCCGTAGTAGTCCCTTGGGTGGAGCTGGTGGGAGATTTTTCTTTGGGAACGATTTTTTAAGCTGTAGAGGCAGCAATTGACAATATAAGAACAGCATTCCGTCAGGTCTCAAAATTTTATATAAGAAAGGCATGCCTAGTTGATGCTTGATAAGTAATGAACAATTCAAGTGCACCTCCAACTTCCTCAAGGAGTTAACTTGCAAAAGTAACAAACTGCAAAGTAAGTGTAGTACTTACATCAGTAAACAACTTCAGAAAATCATTAAATCTTCTCAACACTCCACGTATAGTTGTAATTCCTTCTGGTGATTGCACACCAACCTGAACCCTGTAAAACTGCCCCTTAAGAATGTTAACAATGAGGATGCTTAATGCTGGTGCAGAGTCATTATCACATTGTTCACACAAATAGGTATATGAATGTCTACGAATTGAAAAAACTGGCCCACAATACCACAATAACCTTTGTCAACTCTGGCTTGCAAAGCTAGCAACATTTTTATAGGATAATGAGTGAAAAAGTAGGTACAAGGATGAAAATTCTAATGCTCCGAAGGTCAAAAATAGAGATTCCAAGTTAGATCTCAAGTCAAAGCCCTCATGGAGTCAGGCAGCTGATGTTTGATTAGGAAGGAAAAGGCTAAACCATTGGGTAGTCTAACCAATGGACAAAACTAAAAATAGTAATGCTAATAAATTGTGTGGTTTGCAGGTTAAGTGTTGTAGTCTTGTAGATGAAAAGCACAAAATTTCAAGCAAATCCAACCAAAAAAAGCAAATTGGTTAAATGAGTTAAAAAGGGCATTTTAGTTTTTGAGTAATTCTTGCACCACTGAAACGAAGTGTAAAAACAGAAAGACAAAAAAGTTTTTAGCCTCTTAGACTCTGAAGGGATATTTTGAAAATCATGTAATAAGTATGAACACCCAGTCATTTGCATCTTGCAAGTGAATCCCAATTTTTTGTCGAGTGAAATTTGTAGAGATGGTAAAATAACAAGGTCTAACCCCTGGCATAGATAAACACTTGAGAGTGATTAAATTTGAGTACCACTACGGGATCTGAATCTCTTGATTTTGGGAGAACCACCCAGGAAGGTATAGTGACGCAATAACTCCATCCCGATCTAGGATCATGGGGCCAAATGGTATCGCGCCCATTCTGCACAAGAAAATTCATTCATCCTTTTATATACAGAAAATCCCTGTTCCTAGCAGATGTATACAATTACCACTACCAACTACCGAGAGACTGACAATATACTTCCACATTACGCAACCTTATGCAAAATTTGCTAATTAAGTGTAATTGCTGAGTAAATAGCAATCAACTTAGTGATCAAACCGCGATTAGACTGAGTTTGATTAGTAAAGTGGTGAAGACTCTAAATTAAGAATCTGAATTTTGAAATTAGAAATGCATAAGAGGGGAAAAGTTGAAATAGAAAGAAGCATTGGATTGGATCCAAGTTTTACCCATTTTCGAGGCGGAGGACTCCAATCCATCCCCAAAGGCAGCGGCGAAGTACCATCGTGCCTGTGCTTAGGTGGACTTCGTCTCTGCATCATCATCATCTGCTAATCTCTCTCTCTCTCTCTCTCTAAAATCCTATCTCTTTCTTCCTCGCTCTAGCAATTGAGAGTGATCGTAACAAGATCACCCTCAGGTTCCTTTATTTTATCTGAATTAACAATGATCCGTCCCCAATTCTCACCTGATGAATTAAAATTGGGATTCGATCATTTGATAGAAAAATCAAATTGCTAGGGTTTTGATGATCGGATCGGAGGTAGAAGACAAGCAGAGACACGCAGCAATTTGAGAGGTGGACTCCTTATCAGCATCAATATTGTTGTCGTCGCATTTCTTTTTAATTCGACCTGGAAACGACGCCGCACCGTAGCGGAGGAAGAGTGTAATGTGTCAGCTGCTTTGATGCTGCGTTCTCTTTGCTGCCTCTGCAGAAGTTCGCGAGTCTTGTTATTGTGGCCAAAATCAATTTTCAACATTTTGATGTTTTTTTTTTTTTTTTTTTGGTGTTATATACCTAATTGTCTTCTTTGCAATTGGGGAAATTGCAAATGGTGTATGAAATTTTTAATTTTTTCCATTTTTGCATTTAGACATTTTGTTATTCAATCAAATATTTGAATGGATAAAATTATTTTTTAATGTGATATTTTTTCTAATTTAAATAATTAGTGAATGTTATGTAAAAATCTATTTTATACATTATTTCAACTAATTATATATGAATATATAATTTTTTCACTTTAAACATAAAATGTATTCATTTTTTTAATAAATTTTATTTTCATCACTGTAAAATTTGTTCAAATATATATATAAATTAAACTAAAAATACAAATATTGTATGGTAAAAAAATTTTGTATCTAAATTTTAAATATATAATTAATTAAAATAATGTTCAAAATCTGATATTAAGTCAAATGAATGTAATAAAATTACGAATTTTATTTGTTTAAATAAGAGAAAATATCACATTAAAAATAATTTTACTAATTTATATACTTAATTGAATAAAAATTTTATCTAGACACAAAATAAAAAAATAAAAAATTCATGCACCAAATTTGAAATTTTCTCTTTTGCAATTTGCATTGTGTTTCACGCCTTGGCAAGGAATGGCCCTTTGCAAAAGAGGGCTTAGGACGAATTTGGGGCCGTAAAAGTCCTCTTGCGCAAGCCCGTTTATAAGCTCCTCTGGACATGTTGAGGATTGGATTATATGGCTTGCCTTTTGACTCATGACTTATCATTTCTTTTTAGGTTAATTACTATGTGCCTCTTACAATATTTTTTACCATTATTCCTACATTAAAATCTCTTGCATCAATAAATTTTCACCCTCCAATTAAATTGTTTTAAGGCACTTTAACACTACCGATGTCAATAATGATAACACTACCGATGTCAATAATGATGTGATTAAATATTTTTATAAAAGCACACTATAGATGCATAATATCAAGACTAAACCCACTATTTTTATAATAAAAAAAAGAAAGATAACAACATAATTAATATACCAAAAGATATCCATAATTTGGTTAATTCACTAGATAATGCAACTATTGTTTAATCCATCTGAAAGGCAGGACTTACCTTTAACAGTGGATCTACTATCAGAGGCAGCTTGGATCTTATCTCCAACTGATTCATCCTCTAATGATAAGGGCGCTCCATCACAAGAAAAGAATAGGAAAGTAAAAAGAAAAGAGGAAGAATAAGACAATAAAAGTTCTACAATTTTAAAAAGTTATAAATTAAAACTGTTGATTTTATGACAGTTGACAAAAAAAATAGTCATATTTTTAATAATTTTTTTAATGTAACAGAATAATTGCCGAGAAAGAATTTCATGAAGTTGAAAGTTAATGAATGATTTAATTAATTAAGACAAACTTCAAGAGTTTATAATAATTAACCTTTTCTAAATTTATTTTGAAACAAAGGGAAGGCAGCACCCAGAAATAAGATTAAATTACACGCATTAATTGCTGCTATTGCCAAAAAGTGTTATAATTTGATTCAATTAGCATTTTAAAAAATTCAATCAGATTAATTAAATTAAAAATTAAATTACTAATTGATGTTATTAGTTTTAAATCGATTTTAAATTTTAAATTATAATAAATATAATTATTTAAAAATATTTTTCTGAGTTTTATAATAATTTTAATAATTTTTTTAAATTGTATTAATTATTAAATTAATTAAATCAATTTAATTTAATTAATTGAATCAAGAACAACTAATTAATCTTGATTCACCAATTAATGTTTCAAAAAAAAAGAAAATATTGAATTGGTTGAATCATATCGAAGTTAACTCAAATCACAGCTGAAATCTTTTTTTTTTTTTTTTTAAACATCTTAATGTGTACCGGTTTCAGATTATGATGTACTGGCTGTTCATTCTAAAAAAATAAAATAGTGTGATGTACAGACGATTTATATTTGGGATAATTACAAATTTGATGTTTATATTTTCAATTATTTCTATTTTAGTATATAAATAATTTTTTATTCAATTAAATGTTTGAACGAAAATAATTATTATCAATGTGGTATTTTGAGTAATTTTTCGCATGTCTGAATAATAAGTAAACAAAATGGATTTCGATATGATGTCAAATAATATGTCACATTAGCAACTACATGTGAAAATTAAATTAAAAATATGAAAATATCTTTATTTAATTTATTGACCATTAAATTACATTACTTTAATTTTTTTAGGGTAAATAATCTAATTTTTTTCTCTAATTTAATTCTGATAACTTAAAATAAGAAAAAATAAGGAGACAATTGCGATCAAAAGAAAAAAAGAATAAGAAAATGATTGCAATCAGAAGAAAAAAAAAAGTAAACAGTTTGAGATCAAGAAAAATAATATAAAGATATTTGAAATGATGAAAATATTTGAAATGGACGTGTATTTGATATAGTCAGTAAATTAAATAAATATATTTTCATATTTTTAGTTTAATTCTTATTCATTGTTGTTGACGTAATATCTTATTTGACATCAAATTGAGACTTAATTTTCTTACTCATTATTTGGACAAGTGAAAAATGATCAAAAACACTATATTGATAATAATTATTTTCATTTAGACGCTTAATTAAATAAAAAAAATTATTTAGACACTATACAGGCATCAAATTTATAATTATTCCTTGATATTTCAATAAATTCAATTTTTTAGAATATTTCAATAATTTATTATTGATGTAAGACAAGATAATAAAATTCAATTTTTTAGAATATTTCAATAATTTATTATTGATGTAAGACAAGATAAATAACTAATTAGTTAAGAATATCTACAAATATTTTTCTTTTATTTTCTGAAATATAACATTACTTTTTTAAAAAAATTGGTATCATAAATTAGCTTTTATGTATCACATCAGAATTTATTTTTTTTTTTACTAGAGATTCTGAAAATGTTACCGGATTAGCTACTAATATTATTATTGAGTGAACTATAGGAAATTAAAGTTTAAAAATTTAAGCTTAGTAAGAAAATATTATAATATTTAGAGCATTTGTGAAAGTTAATCAAAAGAAAATATTTTTTATTAATAAAAAAATAAGTTATTTTTAAGAAAATGGGCTTCATTATGATGTGATTCTCTAAATATTAATAAATTTATTTAAATAAAAAATAAATTATATAAATATATATATTTATTATACTGGTCATTCTCGACTATTGACATCTATTACTAGTCATCAATAATCTATGGTAATCATCGATAATTGATAAGATCTACAAAATTTTTTATTTTAATATAGTTTTTATATTAAATAATAAACAATTTAACTATAAAATATTTATAGTCAATATTTTATTATAATCATATAACCTAAAAGAAAATGAATATTTTTATAATATATTTCAAACACTAAAAAATAAATTTCTTAAAAAAATATTTAAAAAATAAATTATTTTTCATGAAAATGGACTAAATTGTAATAATTTGTACTAATATACCTCCCCAAAAAAAGGACACCATGAATCTAATAAATTTTGAATGAATATTGGTACAGAGTAAGAAATTGCTTCTAGTCCCTCTTTCTTTTTCCTAATATTTTAAAAATAGATATTGGAAAATGTTTTTAAAAAAATTGTGTATGCATTTATATTAGGTAGCAGATGTGTTTGATGGATGTATGTAATATTTTGTTCATTTAATTAATCAGAAGTATATAATATTTAAGTTGCAAATAGTCTTTATTGATCCGATATAAAAAATTTTAACAAAAAATAAGGGGAAGATGCAAATGTTATGTAGCCATAGGAATTACCAGTGTAAAATAGAATATGTAAAACGTGATTTTTATATCAGCGAGTGGTTAGAAACAGTTTCGGAGGCATCCGAGGCATAAGATACGAACATTTGAAAAATCTCACATTGAGCCATGCTCACCACATTTATTGCCTCTTTTTTTTTTTTTTTTTTTCTTTTTGAACATAAAAATATAACCTTCATTAACAAGAAAAAAAAGAATACAAAAAAGGAAATCAGAAGACACTGTAGAGGAATCACTTTGCCTTTCGAGAACTCTAGCCGTATTCTCTTTTCATTATTTTTTTTTAAATTATTTTTTGTTTGCTCATTCTCTAGGACTACATCGATTAAATCGTTGACGGTAACTCATGATTTCATTATTTTTTTTATTACTATATTTGTTTGTATCTCAATAAATACAAATTTGCAATCATTTTACAGATTTCTATAATTTTCTTATTTTTTGTAGTTTTGACAGAAATTTTCAATTTTTCTTCATAAAAGTTTATTTCCTCTAATATAGAGGTTATTATTATTTTTTATCAAATTGATTTATAATATTATTGAAGCGATCGGTTAGTTTTTTATAATAATTTAACTAAGTTCATTTGAAAATAAAAATATATGAGTTGTGGCTTAGTACAGTCAATAAGTGAAGTATGTTTCTCACTATTATGCAAAATTCAATATTTTAATATGGTTGTATTTCTACAATTAAAAATTATCATTTTTTGGATCAAATTTACTATACTTGGTGCAAATATAATTTGATATAAATCGTAAGCTTTATTTGTTTTTATATGTATTGATAATCTTATATTTAATATTTTATAAATAAAAATTATTATCTTCCATCTAAAAAAAATTACATAAAGATTAAAATTGCATGATGAAACACCGAATAAGAAATATTACAATTAATCTCTGAAAAAACTCATCTCAACATAAACTATAGTTTCAATCTATGATTGTAAATGTGCGAAATATCAGGCACAGATTGAACTCCCTTTTGGAGGGAGCTATATTAAACCAAAGGGCGCATGAATACTAATCAAAATTTAGATTTAGTATTCTATCAACAGAGGACTTTTCCTTCCCACACAACTTCAATCAATTCCAAATGATGAAAATATTAGCAAGATCAAATCTACCTTCATTTTTATCCTTTAGAAATATCGAAATAGATAAAATATATTTATTTATTACATTATTATTAGTTGGTTTATTATTATTTATCATAAATAGTTTTATCGATTCCTTATAAATAAAGTACATAGCTCGATAATTAATTAAACTTTAAATACAGAAATTTAGTTTTTTATTATGATTCAATTTGATAGGATTTTGTTTTATTTATTATATGATTAAATATGGACTGAACATTATAAATAACGTTTTCCCCTAGAGAGTAAATATGGACTGAACATTATAAATAACGTTTTCCCCTAGAGAGAACTGAACCTTCATATTCATGGTTACAACCTTTAAAATAGATTTTTGTCAGATGTTGTGCAATGTTTTACAGATATATAATAATTTACGAAAGCAAATAAGAAGAATCTAAATTTTTTCACATTCATCAACAGAATTTAAGTATAAATCTGGGCAGGCAGCACATGACAAGGGTGGCATCAACGGTTCATCAACTAATTCCCTTGAATATATAAGAACAGACTAGGAAAAAGTGTGGCTGGGAATCGATAGCCAATGTTTTGAGAATTCCACAGTTGGTCGAATTGATAAAATCAGAAAATTAGAAATAGATTAGTGATTCACTTTGATTAAATATTAAAAATCAGTTACTTAAAAATTGATCAAAATTGAAAAAATTAGTCAAAATCAGAAAAATTATCCAAAATCAGCAACTACATCAAACCAATTCAATGTTAAACTACGTCTTTTTTAAAAAAAATTCAAAAACTTTAGAAAATTATAATATTTTACTCAAATTTTAAATTTTTTTCATTACTTTATTGTGATATTTTTTTTTCTAATTTTAAAATATACTTTAAATTATTATTTATATATTTATAAAAATAAAAAATATTTTATTAAACTATATCAATCAAATTTATTGAATTAAAAATCAACTGACTGATCAGTTTAATCTCAAGATTTTAAAAACATTGTCAATAGGATAAGCTCAAATCAAGAGGAAAGAGGTTTGATAATGTTCACATAAGTCTAAAGCAAAAGTCAACAGAGTCAATTACCACATGACTATGAATTAAAGTCAAAATATGGATGTCTCTATATAAATTTTAATATAATAAATTTATGTCTTAAGACAACAAAATTTAAGGCATGAATATAAGCTATTTAGATTGCTAATTATAGTTTTAATTTTAATTACATAATAATCGGATAACACAGTAAAACTAACAAAAGGTCTATATTAAAATCTCTATAATTAAATGGTCAATTATTAAAAATAGTAGTATATCATTATAATACCCTAGCAAGAATTTTTTTTATAAGGTGGAGAAGGTATGAATTGAAATTCCACGACTAACCTCTCAAGTAGATCTTCAACTTTTTTTTCATATTCTTTATTAATATTAAATCACTAACATTGTATACTTTTATCGAAGCATTCTAATACCTGCATCTTTTTTTTTTTTAAAAAAAAAAAAAAAAGAAAGACTAGAGAACTTAATGCAAACAAAAATTAGATTTTAAATTCCTTTGGTAGCTTTATGGTGAGCTTTTTTTTATATTATTGTTAAATACATTTTATATATGTTTATTATTAAATACATTTTATCTATGTTTATTATTAAGGAAATTTGGTACGTAAATAATACTATTTACCTCGTTAGATAGATAGATATAGCGTAGTGCCTTTTATGGGCTTTATTCATTCTCCTCTTTTGTATTGTAAGAAATTTAGTGTTTTATTACAAAATATTTTGTCACAATATTTATTAAATTTATCATCATAAATATATCATGATAAAATAAATTTGTCATTATATTCATTAAAATAATATTGTCTTAATATGTATATTATAACAATTTATATTTTATCATAATAATATATAGATTTAGTGACGAATATATTTGTCACAATAAAAGATTTTTATAGTGCGATATTTTAAAGTGTAATTATCCATATCATTCTGAAAATCAATTGATTATTATAATATAAATTTTAAATTATTTAACTTTATTATGATATAGTCCTTAGAGTATTTATTAACTCTCACATAATCAGTAATTATTATTTAAAATCAAATTATTTAATAGTAATAAAATAACAAAATATGAAAGATTAAGTTATTTTTATTCAAATTTAAAATGATTACAATATATTCAATTATAAATTTAGAGATGAAATATAGTATTTATTAATTTACATTCTAAAGTCTAGTAAAAATTCAAAAATATCACCTTTCAATAGTAAAAATATCAACAAATTATTCTAAAATAATGAAAAATTAATTTAATATTTAAAAATTTATTAGGTATACATATATTATTTAGCATTTTAAAGAATGTATAAATTTTTATGTTAGTAAAAAATAATTTTATATACTTAATTTGTGGTTTAATTTTAATATTAAACGTTATAAAAAATGAAATTGATATATCAAAATTTAGCAGCTATATGCATTAATTTATATTCTTAAGTCGAATAAAAATTTAAAAATATTACCTTCAAATAGTAATAATACCAACTAATTTGTTCTAAAATAAGGAAAATTTAATTTAGTATTTAAAATTTTATAAGATATGCATATATTATTTAGCATCTTTAAGAATGTATAAATATTTATGTTAATAAAAGGTAATTTTATATACTTAATTTGTGGTTTAATTTTGATATTAAACGTTATAAAAAATAAAATTGAAATATCAAAATTTAGCAATTATATTTTTTTCATTTGTTGTGACAAGTAATTTTGGAAGAAAAAATTATTTATTGAGATAAAATAATTTTAATAACATCTTAATAACTAAACATATTGGTAAAAGTGTTATTATACCTAAATTATTTTTTCATTATATATAGTTTTACTTTTTGTGCTAAAATTTTAATGAAAATATTTTTTACACTCAATTTTGGTGTCTTTCTATTTTTATATATTGTGACAAGTTATTTTATCATAGCAAATGATAATTTATTATGATAAAATAATTTTATACTAATTTATAGATTAATTAAATAAAGTGACAAAAGTACTATCATGGAAAAATTATTTTCTCATTATTTATAACTTTATAGGTGCCAAAAAATTGGCGTCTCAATTTTGTGATAACATATGGTGGCAAAAAATTTTTTATCATTATATTTCTTTTATATTTATTTATTGTGATAAAAATATTTATTAAATTTTCATTTTGTCATAAATTAATCCATTTTCAAAAGAATTGTGATAAATTATAATTGTGTCACAATAAAACTACATGTTGTGACAATATTAATTTCATCACAAAATTTTTTGTCATAATAAATAAAATTTCTTATAGTTTACTTTGCTTAAAAAAACATACTATTTAAGATACAGTTGCAAAGTAAATATTACAAAAGAAATGGAAAGATAACTTACAGTAACCACGAAAGGCAAAAAGGCTTGCCTATTTATTTGAACAAAATTACACATCAATTAGCAATAAGAAGATACACAAAGGAAAATAAAACACATTAAGCATCCCATAAAGATGAAAAAAAGCATTAATAAATCCCGCATTAGCGACAACCAGAGCATATTGCTCTTATAAAATATTATCATTCACATTTGAAACCAGGAGGAACATATTTTTGACATGCGCTAAGAAGCAAGCTAAGGGTAACGGGGATGTCCAAGTTGACACCAAGCACATTAGTTTTTATGGCAGTGCAGAGACACAAAGCAGCTTCCAAATCAGTCAAACCTGTAAGCAAAGCACAGCACTTGCTTCCTGAAGGAGGACTTCCAATAACAAGCCCAAGTAGGTCTGCGCAAACCCCTAGCTTCAATGTATCTCTTGGGCAAGTTGGCGCTGGTGGAGGAGGCACATACTCGGGGTTGCATGGACCACAAGCACTAGAGAATGTGGAGAAAAAAAGGAGAGAGATGACGAAAGCGGTAGAAAGGTTGGAAGAAGCCATCGCTATATGAAGGAGCAGAAGAAGAGTGATATTTCAGGAGGTAGAAGTTGTTTGGTGGGTTCTTGGAGGAGAAGGAGTAGCTTTTTTTAAAGGGATTTGTGAGGTGGACATTGTGAGATTGATTGAGTGGAAGAGAGCAGAAACGATAATAATGTACTGCCTGGAATTTTTGTACCTACATGTTTTTGTTTTGCAGCAAAGATATTATAAGCAACTGGCTAGGCTGTGTCTGCTATGCCAATTCTTTCACTGTGTTCTGGACCAATTATTCAACATCGTTCATGCTTATGTAGAATCTTCAGGACCCAATTATAACCAGGCCCAAGACATCAACTCAAATAGTACTCTTGGATACATAGTAACTGTTACGCCCTGCACCTCAGTCCATGATTCTTCATAGTGCGGGGCACACATAATCACGTGTGAACAATAGACGCACGTCACTTACATATATTTAAAAACGCGCACAGGCTTTTTTTTTATTATTATTCTTTTCCTTTCTACATTTTATTCTTTTTTAATTATTTTAACTATAATAAATTAATCTAATATTTAAAAACTATCATACGAATTTTATATTATTACTTACTTTGAATTCAAAAAATTTAACAAGTTTTATTTTATATAAAAATGAAATGAGTTATATTTTTATTTTGAAAATAGCATAAATAGACCGAAATTAGTATATTAGTTTTAAACTATTTGTTCATAAATTTTAATACTCAGATTTTTTATTATATGATCAAATATTACAGGTACATTAATTAAAATATGTATATTCATTAGTTATCAACTATACGTTTATCACTTTTGTTTGATATAAATTAGCAGCTTAGATTATAAATGAAATAAAAATAGGAATGAAATATAAAAAAATGTATAAATATATGTTTGAAATGAACTTGTTCATTTTTCATATATGTTTCTATTTTATATAGGTTCATTAGTTAAGTACTGTACGTTCATTACTCTTAAAAACTCTATATAGGATTATTAATGATATAAACACAAGTTCATCAATTAAATCATGCAAATTTATAATTTATCCACTGTAGATTCATCATTTTTAATATTCAAGTTCATTATATAGGATCATTAATGATATAACACAAGTTCATCAATTAAATCACGTAAATTTATAATTTATCCATTGTAGATTCATCATTTTTAATATTTAGGTTCATTAATCTTATTGGACTAGGATGGTTAATCCTAATTCTTGGATCTATTTTGATCTTGACAAAGAAAATTGATCAATTTTAATTATTTCAATTGAGTGTTGTTTTGCAATTTTTAGTTAGTCTATAAATTCAAAATTGGATGGAGTTCATAATCTCTAAAGAAAGCAAAGTGTCTCCTAATTCACGACCGCAACTTGAAATATTGCGACCACGACCTAGCTTAAAATAGGTTGAAAATTGAACAGACGAATTCACGAGCCACTTCTCTGTTACGATTCATCCAAAGATGAAAATGCCAAAGTTACAGACGAATTCGCGGTGAGTGTTATGTCTCAGTCGCGACCGCGACTTTCAAAGTAACTTAAAAGAGAATCAATTCTACAACCACAATATGACAAGTGTCCCAAGTGACCGTTGGAAAACAAAAATCGCGATGACAACCTATGAGTAGCAATCATGATTCATAAAGAAGAAGATGAACATTTTGACAGACAAATTCGCGTCCTAAGCTGCACCCTGTACAAGAAAAATTACAACCGCTACTTTTGTGGGTAAAAAACTATAAATACCTCACCAAACATATGTAAATGCAAGAGAATTAATTAATTTGTAACCTAAACACTGCAATTTTGCTACTCAATCTTTTTTATTATTTAAGTGATTGTTTGGTGTGAGCATAAAGACCATTTGTAAAGGTTGTAGTGTGATCATGTAAAAACACTAAAGAAAGGTTATTGTGTGAGCCTTGAAAACACATAGTGTAAATGTTGTTGTGTGAGCCTTAAAAACACATAATGTAAAGGTTGTCGTGTGAGCCTTGAAAACATAAGTGTAAAAATTAGGTGTGAGCTTAGAAACACTATTTAAAATTAGTGGAACACTCAGTTGCAGAGAATTGAGGAGTGGATGTAGGGTCAATTATACCCGAACCACTATGAATCGTGTGACTTATTTTCTACTCTTTTCTATCCCTTTACTCCATTTTTTTTATACACCAATTCAACCCTCTCCCCTCCCCCCCTCCCCTTACTTGGTGCCTAGGACCAACAAGCGGTATCAAAGCTAAGTCTCACATTCTAGCCTTAATTGGATGAGAAAAGATAAATGGCATAAGAGGGAATCCACTCACACCTCAAGCCTCACTTTGATGGATCCGACTATACTCATCGGAAGTATAGAGTGGAAATCTACCTTGACACAAATGTGGTGGACCTTTGAGATGTGGTTGTCAAAGAATGAAAGCCACCCACTAAAGTAGTGGATGGAATTGAAGAAGTTATCCCAAGGGAAGAATGGGTTAAAGCTCATCGGAGATCAAATGGCAAAAACAAGAGGGAAATGACCATTCTTCTAAGCTCTCTCTCTCTAGAGAAGAGATTGAAAGACTGCAATATTGTCAAACAGTACATGTCATTTGGAAGACCCTTGAGAACTACCATGAAGGCACAACGCTAGTTAAGTCAAGCTGGTTGGAGATGTACGTGACGACATGAGAGCTATTCATGATGAAGGACAATGAAAGCATCACCGAAATGACGAATAGACTATTATTTATCATCATCAACATAAAGAAATTTGAAAGGACTCTCACAAATTATGAGGTAAACACAAAAATTCTCAAAACTCTTCCTTTAGATAAATTTGGTACTAGAGTATGCAACATCCAAGAGTCTAATCCGGAGATTGGGAAGGTTGCAACAGACGTGTTGATAGGTAAACTTTTAACTCCTGAGTTGGCCTTACAAAAAGATGAGCAAATGAAAAAACTAAGAGGCTAAGGAGATAAATCAGAAAAAAAAAACCTAGCTCTCAAATCCTCAACAAAGAGGAATGAGGTAAAAATTACCTTAAATGATGAAGGAAGTGACAATCAAGAAGATGAGCTAGTAATGCCCTCAAGAAGAACAAAGGAGTTGATCAAAAGAAGAAAAGAAAGAAAAAGTTCCAAGAAGACAACTCCTAGTCCAAGAGAAAGAACCAATAATGTCACTTGCTATGAATGTGGTAAGCAAGACCACATCAAGTATGATTGTCCCAAATTAAGAAAGAAGAATAGACGGGACAAGGAGAAGAAGAAAAACTTTTTAGTCACTTGGAATGACAACTTAAGTGAAGAAAAAGAAGAAGGAGAAGTTGCCAATATTTATTTCATGGCACAAGAAGATTCTACAAATGAGGTAAATACTTCTTCTTATTCTCATTCTACTTTTGAATTTGATGAGATAAATGAAGAGTTTCTAGAGGCTCTAACTATAAGATGTGACAAATATAAGTAACAAATGAAATCTTACAAAAGAAAATGTCAAAAATTAAAGGATGATTATAAATCTCTCAATAACATTGTAAGAGAATTGAGAGCATCTAATGATGAGCTCAAAAAACCTGTGGATAGTCTTTTTACATCATCTTTTTCAATGGTTTCATTAAGAAAGGAGAATGACACTCTAAAGGGAGAAGTCATTGAGCTTAAAAGCTAAATCTCCAAATTCCATAAAGGAAAGGAAGCCATGGACACATTAATTGTGTCATAAAGACCAATACTAATTAGACATGATTTAGGCTTCAATGAAGCCTCCTCATCATCTCAAACCACATTTGTTAGATCTTCAGAACCTTAAACCTCAAGGGTTGAGATAATTAGGAATAAAAGTGCTCATAACACTAAGCCTCCTAAGTCTAAGGGCAAATGGAAGGCTCCCTCAAGCTTAAGAGCCAAGACTTAAAGAGCTAACCATGTCTACATGTATAACAAATAATATGTTCATTCTCACAAAAAAATTCTCTATTCCTACTCATTATACATGTACATGCATGCATACACATAAACAAGTTATAAGAAGGCCTCCAACTAATATTAAATTTGTGCATATGAGAAAGACTCACAAGTCTAAACTCCAATGCCATTATTGCATGAAATATGAACATGTTAACTTCCATTGCTTCATTAGGAAGGCTCACCTTAAATTAGAAGACCCTTTAACTTCTAACCCCCTAGGACCCAAGTATGCTTGGGAACCTAAAAAAAGGTCACTCACTTTTATTGTGTAGGGGAGTGTGTCAACCACCAAATCAAGCAATTGACATGTGGATAGTGAATGTTCCAAGCATATGACTGGAAATAGAAAGCTATTCACGGTATTGAAAGAAAAATAAGGTGGAGATGTCATATTCGGTAATAATGCCAAGGGTAAGATAATTGGCATTGAAACCATTGGTAAGAATGATTACTCTTTAATTGATAATGTTTTATTAGTTAATGGCTTACAACATAATTTGTTAAGTGTAAGTCAATTGTGTGACAAAGGTAATAGAATCACCTTTGATCCTAAGGAATGTCGAGTCACCACATTGGTGGATGATAAGGTTATTTTCAAGGGTGAAAGGAAAGGCAATACCTACTCAATTGACTTAAACAATTTGGCTAACCAATCTTTTAAGTATCTTATGTCTTTGAGCAATGAAGCTTGGTTGTGGCATAAAAGGCTTGGACATGCAAGCATGGATCTTCTTTGAAGCCTATCTAAAGGAAAGTTAGTGGAAGGACTTCCCAAACTAAATTTCTCCAAAAACAAAACATGTGGTCCTTGCCAAATAGGGAAGCAACACCATGCCTCTTACAAAGCCAAAAATGTTGTACGTTCATCTAGACCCCTTCAAATTATTCATATGGACTTGATAGGACTCACTAGAAGTGCTAGCTTAGGTGGAAAGCATTATGTACTAGTCCTAGTATATGACTACTCTAGGTTTACTTGGATATCTTTTCTATCTCATAAGAATGATTCCTTTGATGCTTTCAAAAGTTTTGCAAAAAGGGTTCAAAATGAAAAAGGACACTTCATATCTTCTATTAAAAATGACCATGGAAAGGAATTTCAAAATGAGTCATTTGAAAATTATTGTTTAGAGAATGAAGTCTTTCATAATTTTTTAACTCCTAGAACACCACAATAAAATGGTGTTATGGAGAAAAAAAATAAAATATTGGTAGAAATGGTTAGAACAATGCTCAATGAGTATTCTTTACCAAATTACTTTTAGGCCGAAGCCATTAATACTGCATGTTATATTGCAAATAGAGTTTTTAAAAGACTCATTCTCAATAAAACATCTTATGAGCTATGGAATGGTAAAAAACCCAAGATATCAAGGACAATCTTGGAAAATTTGATTCAAAAACCAACGAAGATATCTTTTTGAGATATTTCATCTCAAGTAAAGCATATAGAGTCTTTAATAAGAGTTCAATGGTAGTTGAAGAGTCTATGAATGCTATTTTTAATGAAGATCTTGGGAAATGTGTTTTTGTTGATGATCTTGTAGGTGACTTTGAGAAGTTGGAATTGGAAAATTCTACAAGAAAAGAATACAAGGAAAAAGGTGATTCATCAAGAGTAGATGAAGACCAACAACATCAACAATAAGTAGAGCCAAACCAAGATCTACCTAAGGATTGGAGATTTTTCAAGTATCATCCTAAAGACTTGATCATCGGTGATACATTTAAGGGTGTAAGTATTAGATCATAACTTAATTTTTAGATAATAATCTTGCATTTGTTTATCAACTTGAGCCAAAATTAACTGATGAGGCTCTTGTTAATAAGAGTTAAGTACTTGATATGAAAGAGAAACTCAATCAATTTGAGAGAAATAAGGTATGAGAACTTGTCCTTAGGCCTAAAGAACACTCAATTATAGGTTGTAAGTGGGTGTTTAGGAACAAGTTAGATGAGCAAGGCTTCATCACTAGAAACCAAGCTAGATTGGTAGCAAAGGGATACAACCAAGAGGAAGGCATAGATTATGATGAAACTTTTGCTCCCGTAGCAAGATTAGAGACTATTAGGATTCTTTTAGCCTTTGCATATTACATGAATTTTAAACTCTTTCAAATGGATGTAAAAAGAGCATTTTTGAATGGAATCATTGAGAAGGAAGTCTATGTTGAACAACCTTCTAGTTTTGAGTCACATTATTTTCTAAACCATGTTTTCAAATTGAACAAAGCCTTATATGGTTTGAAACAAGCTCCAAGAGCTTGGTATGAAAGGCTTAGTTCATTTTTCTTGAAAAATGATTTTCAAAAAGGAAAGGTGGACACCACACTATTTGTTAAAAAACACAAACATAACACATTAATTGTTCAAATCTCTGTTGATGATATCATTTTTGGTGCTACTAATGAATCTCTTTGTAAGGATTTTGCTAAGTGTATGACTAGAAAATTCGAAATGAGCATGATGGGAGAGCTCAAGTTCTTTCTCGGTTTATAAATCAAGCAATCCAAGGAAGGGATCTTCATCAACCAAGCCAAATACACAAGGGAGATACTCAAGAAATTTGGCATGGATGGTTGCAAAGTAGCTAAAACCCTAATGAGTGGTACCATCAAGCTAGATAAGGATGAATCGAGTAAGACGGTAGATGAAAAGAAATATCGAGGTATGATTGGATCTCTACTTTATCTTATTGCTTCTGGGCCAGATATCATGTTTAGTATTTGTATGTGTGCTAGGTTCTAATCCTTTTCTAAAGAGTCTCATTTAAATGTTGTTAAGAGGATTTTTTAAATATTTGTATGGCACAATTCACTTAGGGTTATGGCATCGTAGGGATTCTTCCTTTAGTCCCGTAGGATATTCAGATGCGGATTATGCGAGTAGCTTATTAGATAGAAAAAGCACTTCCGGGACTTGCCAATTTATAGAGAATGCTTAGTTTTTTGGTTTAGTAAAAAGCAAGTGTCGGTTGTCTTATCCCCCATGGAAGCAGTGTATATTGCTGCGAGTTGTTGTTGCACCTAAGTCCCTTGGATGAAACAACAATTGAAGGATTTTGGCAAAGTGATTGATCACATTCCTATTAAATATGATAACATTAGTGCTATTAACCTTTCTAAGAATCTCATCCAACACTCTAGGAGAAAACACATAGATATTAGACATCATTTTCTTAGAGATCATATGCAAAAGGGTCATGTTGTGTTAGAATTTATTGACACAAATCATCAGTTTGCAGATATTTTCACTAAACCTCTAAATGAAGAAAGAATGAACTTCATTAAGAGAGAATTGAGAATGCTTGATGGAAGCTCCCTAAATTGAAAATTTTGATCTTATGCATGAATGTTATGCGTGTTGTTTGTTAATTGTATGTCTTATGTTTTCTGGGTGGCATTTTCCTTGTGGATTACAATTTTGATTCTTTCAAAACTTGATTTTTCATTCTTATCCTTGCTGACTTATAATTTGCAGTCGCTATTTGTAACATCCTCAACCCAAATCATATGCATTTTAATTATGTTATATGTGAAAATATGCACTGGATAAAAGATTTTTTTTAGACATGTGAATCGGAGAAACACAACGATGACACTTGCACCATTACATTCGGGGCACTTGAACATATATGTAATGTCTGCATAGTTGCATGAAAAATTATCTTATGTTGTGTGCATGTTATAGTATCATAAATAATGGTATTTTAGAGCTTAATTAAAAGTATAAGGAGCAT
>CATIWR010060260.1:0-27161 GCA_949677035.1 Omphalea diandra
ATACATAAATGTACAACTTTCAAGTTTGGACAATCATCAAATTCTGAATCTATGGCCATCAAATACTTGGAAAACAGATTCAAAAGAAAGGTGGGTTTCACTCTGGTACAGAGTCAGTCCCAATCAATGAGCCATAACTCTTACCACACAGCAAATCAATCAAAATTGGTTTACAGATGTTTATAGAGGACATAATTCTACAAATTTAATGTGTAACACCTTGTCAAAATCAGAACATAAAGCCATCAAAATATAAGAAAACAGAAGGCTATATCATCTCGGTTCGGATTTGACCTAGTCCTACTGAAGGGGTCATATCTCCTAACATACACAAAATCAAGCAAAACTGTTTCATACACATTTTTAAGAGACATAAAGCTACAACTTTTATATTTTGCACTTTTCCTAATTCCTCTTCTAAGGTTACGAAATCCTGGGTGTAAAATTCTGCTCTAACAGCAAAATCCAACAGAATCAGCTCTTATTCTCTTGGATTACAACTTCCATCCAAGGGATCTACCTCAATTACTCCATAATTCTCACTAATCATGCATAATTAACAGGTCATGAGATGTTAATTCCAGTTGAGAAGAAGATAAATTAACTTACCTATTATCCCAGAATTAGAAAACCTTAGGCAGCTCACTCTTCTCCCTCTTTTCTTCTTCTTTCCTTTATTTCTTCCTTAACCCTCTCTCTCTCTTTTTTCTGCAATACCTCTCGGTTTTTCCTCAAAATTTGACTCTAAATGTCATATTATAGCAGATAAAATCATGGGTTTTATTTCCTATTGGTTAGAAGTTCATTTTCTTCTTTTAGTCCCTCTTCTTCACTCTTTAAGCACCTTCATCCATCTTTTAATCCCTAAATGTTCCTTATACTCTTAAATAAGCTCTATAACACCATTATTTATAATGCTATAACATGCACACAACATAAGACAATTGGCCATGCAACTATACAAATATTACATATATTTTCAAGTATCCCAAATACAACAGTGCAAATGTCATTGTCGTGTTTTCTCTAAATTCACATGCCTAAATGCTTATTTATCCAATGCATATATTCAAATATTATGTAATTTAAAATGTATATGATTTGGGTTGAGGATGTTACATTCTTACTTTCCCATCCTTCTTCAAAACTAAAACTGTATTAATCAGTCATTCTAGGTAGTCCACTACTTATAAGAATTTGGCATTCAACTACTTTGCCACTTCTTCTTCGACTAACCAGGCCCATTCAGGTCTCATCCTTTGAAGCTTTTACTTTGCTAGTCTCATGTGAGGGTAAGTCAAGATATGATGTTCAACAATTCGCTTGTTAACCCCTAACATGTCCTTTTATGTTTAAGCAAAGACCCTTTGATAATTTCTAAGCAATTGTTTGAACTTCTTTCATTCTTTTGGTGTGATATCACTAGCAGTGAGCCAGATTTTTGAATATTCCTATGTGTTAAGATTAAATGTAGTGGTATGCATAAAATTAATGTCAAATATGCTCATGAAATAATGCATGTTATGCATAATACCATCAAGAAACACATCACACAAGTAAGCAAATCCATCATTTATTGCCTTAAAACTTAGAACGAAATAAATCATCATCCTCCAAGAGGCTAGAAACAAAACATTAGTGGTATCAAGAAAAGTAGCTTCCTCTAGCGGGCTAGTAGAAGTTTCTTCTACTAGAGCCTTTTTCTCTTCCTCCTTTCTCTTTTCATCCGTTACAACATTAGGAACACCTTTCTATTCAAAACTCATTTGTTTCCTATCCTTTGTACTAATTATAGCTTTCACCATCTCTTCGAAATCTCGCTTCATCTGATTATCCTTTAGTTTGATATTTGTAAAACTTTTCTAAAGAGACACCTTTTCCAAGAGATTTGCAAGTGTTTGATAAGCCGGTCACAACATCCTTTTAGTTCCATATGCAAGTGTTCATTCATAACGGCATACCAAGCAATCATTAAGATCATATAATTCCCACTTAACTTGCATTCACATGTAAAATGTCACAATTCAATCACATATACGTGTAATAAAACATAACCATATTGTAAAATCATCACACATACATATTAGAATCCAATTATGGCTTGTACTCACTTTTTTATGCGACTAACCTTTATAGTAGGTTTGGTCCTCTCTCTTAGGTTTCCTTAAAGTGTTAAGATCCTAAATTTTGATACATACACGGTTATAAATATGTCAAAATGATTATGAATGCTTGGTATGCAATTATGGCATGTTCCATGTAAGTGGACCTAGTGTTTATGCATATTTTTCTTATATGGTAGATTGACCTTGATACAGTCTAACTATAATAACTCTTACTATACTTATCCAAATGACTTGATTTTTTTTCAAATGAACTAGATACATAATGATATAACATAGTCAAATTTCATATCAATATAAGATGTTGGCCTAGTGCACTAAGAAGGGCGGTTGAATTGGTGGTTGTTTTTAGAATTAAAAAGGTGAGTTCAAGTGTTTTGAAGGTGAAGAAGAAGATGAGAAGAAATAACACAAAGGTTTATAGTAACAAACTCTACGTCCACTCCCTAATTCTTTACAATTAGATATTTCACTTCACTAAACTGGTATTTTCAAGCTCACACTAAACTTCTAAAAATTGTGTTTATGGCTCACACAACAACCTTACAACTTGTGTTTTCTAGGCTCACACAACAACCTCTCTCAAGTGTTTTGTATAAGCTCACACTTCAACCTCTTACAAGAGTTTTGAATATATGCTAACTCTCAAGCTTTTACAATGGTGTTTATTGCTCACACCTAACAATTAATAACACATAAATGAGAATGAAGGATTGAATAGCAAATTGGCAAGAGTCTAGTTACAAATTACTGAATTCTCTTGTATTTACATCTGTTTGGTGGAGTATTTATAGCCCACATCCACCAAAGAGATATTACACTAAAACTATCAATAAATCTCCAAGTTGTGTTAGGTAGATTTTGCATTAAATGCTTGTCGGGCCAAAATCATGGTCGTGAATTTCCAATTTGCACTGAGGAACAAGAAATCATGGTAGAGAACCCCGTCTTGTGTTTAACAGCTAGTCCATATGTCAACTATTCATTGGTTGTCTAAGAAATGTAGTTGTTATGTTTTCCCTACTTTTTAAAAGTCGTGGTTGCGAGTTGTCTTTGCCTTAGACATGACTGAGACTGCGAATTCCTTTGTTTGAAGAGAAAATTATAGCTTCTTAAGTCATGGTCGCTACCATAAATTTGCCCTCGTGATTTTTTTTATCTTCAACGAATACCTTGGACACTTGGCGTGTTGTGGCTGTGACTTTGGTTCCCTCTTTTGTCACTATGAAAATCACAGTCGTGAGTCCAAATGCGATACCCACCACAAATTCCTCTGTGACTCAAGCTCACTTTCTTCGGCTTAGTCGTGGCTGCGAATTTGACCACAAATTCCTCTAGCCTAGCTTCATTTATCCTTATGACTGATTTGCGATCGCGATTTATGATAAACACACCTCAAATTTGGATGAACTTCTTAAGGTTGGAGATTTTAAATTCCATCCAACTTCTAATGAAAAAATTAACTTAGAATCTACAAAATAACACTTAATATAGAATTTGCAAAATAACACTTAATAAAAGTATTAAAACTGATCAACCATTATTGTCAAGATAAAAAAAGGTTCATGACTTATGTTTAACCAACTTAGTCTAACAATCTCCCCTTTTTAATTTTGACATCTTAGATTAATCTTATGGAAAGTCAAATGCATGAGTTGTAAAGTTGGGATGGTTAATGATGAAATGATCAATGAATACTTATAGAAATTTTAGTCAATGATCAAAGAAATTTTAAGTACTTAAAAAAATGCACCCCCTCAACTTATGTTTTTCTCTTCCAAACTATTTTCTCTTTATAATTCTCTCCCCCTTTGGCAAGATAAAAAAGAGGGTGAATGGAGAAGATCAAATAAAATGCATAAATATGAGATAAAGTGAACATAAGGAGCAAATATTAACTCATAGAATAATAAAAATTGCAATCATATATAGCAAATATCAATCGCATAACATAGGAAACAAAGAATTGCAAATTCAAACACTTTTTTTTATTTACTAACTATGGGATCAACAACTGTACATGAAAGATTTAAATAAAGAAAAAACAAACTAGTCTATAAGATTAGAGAACTGTCATCATCTCTAGAATCATCTTGCTCTTCATTGTCTCATCCTCCTTCAGCTTCATCTTCATCCTCAACCTCTTGGTTGTCTTCCTTCTCCGGTGTGTCTTTATAATCATGGAAATCTGGAAGATGATAGAGAGGAGCATCCATTTTCTATTATAGGTCCACCAGGTCAGTCTAAAGGTGGGAGAAGGAGAAATTTTCTCTTCAACATCCTCATCACTTTATCTAACTTTTGGTTGATGGTGGCAAGAGATATTTTGGTCTTAGATTTTGGTTGACAATGTGGGGCTAGTATTACTCCTTCTTCAATGACAAGCCTTTTTCTTTTAGAGGCATATGAATCTAGGTGGATGGCTTTAGCATTGATAAGGCCAGTGAGGTCTAAAAAATTTTGGGAAGGAAGGAATTTCTTTGTGAGGAATTTTTCATTTTCCTCATTGAGAGCACCAACATATCTGTAAATGGTAGTCATATGGGAAGGAATGAGAAATTGACTATTTAGTTGAGTGCTCATATGAGTCAATTGATCCACAAGATAGTGATAGGATTTGATGGGCTTGTTTTTAACAAGATAGAAATGGAAAACAAGGTCTTTTTGGGATACCTTTTCGTTACCATCATCCCTAGCGTTAATAGAAAAGGTGATGATATGATGAAGTAACCAAAAAGGAAGGGTTTTGATGTATTTGGCTAAGGAAGTTTTGGGATCATGTTTAGTCTCAATAGAAACTTCAGACTAAAACTCAAAGTAAATGATTTCAAGTGCAGAGATAATGAATCGAATGCTATCTCTGATTTGAAGATTGAAAAGGTTAGATAATTGTTTGAAACTTATAAAGTAAGGATCTTCAAATGCGTAGAAAACTAACCCATATTGTCCGACAGGGGATTTGGCTCTGCGACCTAGAGTTATGACACACATAAACTCTCTCATGATTTCTTCATATGTGGGCTCGTCCTGAAAGATAAATTCGTTCCATCCCAAATTGGAGAGAAACGCGTGGATCTCATCTTTGATCCCTAGAGACTCTAAAAGAAAAGTAAAAGGGATTTTATTTAGAAGGATGATCTCGGACATATTGGCCTTATAAAGATCCTTCTTCTCTTTTGTAATCCTTTTCATCTTATGTAGGGCTAGAGGTCTAGAGGGTTGGGCTATTGCTTTGCCCTTCTCTGCTCTTAAAGCCTTCTTAAGAGCCATTGGAGAGGGTAGGAAGTTTTAGAGATATTTGAGAGTTGAAGAGAAGAAAGATTGATTTGGTATAGGAAGTGGTGATGAAAGTCACTATTTAGGAGGGTTTATATAGACATAAAAAAAGTGTATAAATGGTTAGAAATGGCTAGAATGTGAATAATGAAAGGTTGGAAATAGTTGGCAGTCAAATCAAATTAATGTGAGGCAGTTATTAGAGTTCACAATCGTGAATTAAAAATCGCGATCACTAATTCAAAAATATGTGAGTAACGGACAAAAAATCCTCAGGAATCGACGCGTACAATAGTCAGAAATTTTAATTTTTGACTAAATTTGCGGTGAAGAGCAAAAAGTTGCAACTGCAAATTGATAGTTGTCAACCGGATAAAATGAACATATAATTTACGACCGTGAGTCAACAAATTGCGACCACGAATTACAAGGCAAAAAGGATAACAATAAAAAAGTAAAATTTTATGTTTAAAATTGTGATCCACTTAATATATTGATGCTTAATAAATGCAAATTGACATAAAAAAGCACAATTGCATTTAAAATTAAGACATCCAAAGATAAATACCACAAATAACCAACACATAGCAATTAAACAAAAGCTCATACTTTTCACTTTAGGGAATTTTCATCAAGCATTTCCAATTCTCTCTTAATAAAGTTCAACCATTCTTCATTAAGGGTTTTAGTGAAAATATCTGCAAGTTGAGGATTTGTGTCTATAAATTTTAACACAACATCACCATTTTTGACATGATCTCTAAGAAAATGATGTATAATATCTTTATGTTTGCTCCTAGAATGTTGGATGGGATTCTTAGAGAGATTAATTGCACTTATGTTGTCACATTTGATGGGAATCTGATAAATAGACTTACCATAATTCTTCAATTGTTGTTTCATCCAAAGTACTTAGGTGTAACAACAATCTGTAGCTACATACTCAAATTCGACGATGGATAAGGCAACCGAAACTTGCTTCTTGCGAAACCAAGATACTAAACATTCTCCTATAAATTGACAAATTCCAAAAGTACTCTTCCTATCTAAAAGAATACTGACATAATCCACATCTGAGTAACCTATGAAATTAAAGGATGAATCTCTAGGATACCATAATCCTAAAAGCAATGTGTTATGCAAATATTTGAAAATTCTTTTGGCAACATTCAAATGTGACTCTTTGGAATAAGATTGAAATCTTGTACATATACATACACTAAAAATAATATCAGGTCTAAAAGTAGTAAGATAAAACAGAGAACTGATCATACCTCTATATCTCTTCTCATCAACCATCTTGCCCGATTCATCTTTCTCCAACTTGATGGTACCACTCATAGGTGTTTTTATTACTTTGCATCCATCCATGCCAAATTTTTTTACTATGTCCTTTGTGTATTTGGCTTGGTTAATGAAGAACCCTTCTTTGGTTTGCTTGATTTGTAGACTAAGGAAAAACTTGAAGTCTCTCATCATGCTCGTTTCGAATTCCCTAGTCATACACTTAACAAAATTCTCACATAGAGATTCATTAGTAGCACCAAAAATGATATCATCAATATAAATTTGTACTATTAGTGTATCATGTTTATGCCTTTTTGCAAATAAAATCGTGTCCACCTTTCCATTTTCAAAATCATTTTTCAAAAGAAAAGAGCTAAGCCTTTCATACAAAACTCTTGGAGTTTGTTTCAACCCATATAAGGCTCTATTCAATCTATAAACATAATTTGGGGAACTATGTGACTCAAAACCAAGAGGTTGTTCAACATAAACTTTCTTCTCAATAACACCATTTAGAAAAGCACTCTTGACATCCATTTGGAATAATTTAAAATTCATATGACATGCGTAAGTTAAGAGAATTCAAATGGCCTCTAATCTTAAAATGAGGGCATAGGTTTCATAATAGTCTATGCCTTCCTCTTAGTTGTAACCTTTTGTAACCAATCTAGCTTTATTCCTAGTGATGAATCCTTGCTCATCTAACTTGTTCCTAAACACCCATTTGCAACCTATAATTGGGTGTTCCTTGGGCCTAGGAACAAGTTCCCATACATTGTTTCTCTCAAATTGGTTAAGTTCCTCTTGCATAGCAATCACCTAACTCTCATCATCAAGAGACTCATCCATAGATTTTGGCTCAAGTTGAGAAAAAAATGCAAGATTATTATTTAAAAGGTTGAGTTGTGATCTAGTACTTACTCTCGTTGAAGTATCACCAATGAATCTTTGAGGTGATGGTTGGAGAATCTCCAATTTTGGGTAAATCTTGACTTGGCAATTCTTCTTGTTGATGTTGGAGATCCTTGTCTACTCTTGATGACTTGTCCTCATCCTTATGTTTTTCTTCCTTTCTTGTAGTATGTTCCAATTCAAATTTTTCAAAGTCGCCTACAAGATCATCAATAAAAGTACCTTTCTCAAGATCAAGCTTACTAGATTCATCAAATACAACATGCATAGACTCTTCAACAACCATTGAACTATTATTAAAGACCCTATAGGCCTTGGTACAGGTGGAATACCCTAAGAATATACCCTCATTAGTTTGTGAGTCAAATTTCCTAAGATTATCCTTGGTATTGAATATATAATACTTATAGCCAAATACTATTAGCTATGATATCTTGGGTATTCTACCATTCCATAGCTCATAAGATGTTTTACTGAGAATGGATCTTTTAAAATCTCTGTTTGCAATATAGCACGAAGTATTAATGGCTTTAGCTTAAAAGTAATTTAGCAAAGAATACTCATTGAGCATAGTTCTAACCATCTCTAATAGTGTTCTATTTTTCCTCTCTACAACACCATTTTGTTGTGGTGTTCTATGAACTGAAATGTCGTGAAAAATCCCCTTCTCTTAGCAATAAGATTCAAGAGAGTTATTTTGAAATTCCTTTCCATGGTCACTTCTTATAGAAGAAATGAAGTAACCCTTTTTCATTTTGAATTCTTTTTGCAAAACTTTTAAAAGCATCAAAAGTATCATACTTATGAGTTAGAAATGACACCCAAGTAAACCTAGAGTAATCATCAACTAGGACTAGTGCATAATATTTTCCACCTAAACTAGCACTGTTAGTAGGTCTTATCAAATCCATATGAATCAATTGAAGAGGTCTGGATGAACTTGCAATGTTATTTGCTTTCAAAAAGGATTGATGTTTCTTCCATATCTGGCAAAGACCACATGTCTTGTCTCTAGAAAACTTTAACTTGGGAAGACCTTCAACTAGCTTTCCTTTCGATAAGCTTTGCAATAGATCCATGCTAGCATGTCCAAGCCTTATATGCCATAGCCAAGCTTCATTACTAAGAGACATGAAACACTTAAAAGATTGGTTATCCAAATTGTCTAAGTCAATTAGATAGGTATTGCCTTTCTTTTCACCCTTGAAAACTGCATTTTTTATCCAATAAAGTGGTAACTTGACATTCTCTAGGATCAAAGGTGACTTTATTACCTTTGTCACGTAATTGACTTACACTAAGCAAATTATGTTGCAAGCCATCAACTAATAAAACATCATTAATTAAAGAGCAACCATTCTTACCTATTGTTCTAATGCCAATTATCTTACCCTTGGCATTGTTACCAAATGTGACATTACCACCTTCTTTTTCCTTTAAGGCCATGAATAGCTTCCTATTGCCCATCATGTACTTTGAGCCTCCACTATCTACATGCCAATCATTTGATTCATTGATGGCTACCAAACACCCCTACACAACATAAATAAATCATATTTTCTTTAGTATCTAAGCATACTTGGGTCATAAGGGATTAAGTTTTGAAGGATTCCCCAATTTGAGGCGTGCCTTCCTAATGTAACAAAAAAAATTTATGCGTCCATACTTCATGCAATAATGGCATTGGAGTTTAGACATAGGTGTTTTCCTCCTATGCAATGCCTTGGTATGAGTGGGGGGTTTTCTCATAGCAACATATTCCACATGAACATATGCATTGGATAAATGATCATTTAGTCATGCGATTTGTAGAAGCACGACAATGACACTTGCACCGTTACATTTGGAGCACTTGAACATATATGTCATGTTTGTATAGTTGCATGGCCAATTGTCTTATGTTGTGTGCATATTATAACATCATAAATAATGGTGTTATAAAGCTTATTTAAGAGTATAAGGAGCATTTAGGGATTAAAAGATGGATGAAGGTGCTTGAGGAGTGAAGAAGAGGGACTAAAAGAGGAAAAGTGAACTTCCAACCAATAGAAATAAAGCACCATGATTTTATATTGTTATAATAAGTTTACATCTAACAATTAGGGTTGGAATTGAGTGGTAAATTATGGGTTATACCAGAAACAAAGAGAGAGGTAAGGAAGAAAGAAAGAAAGGAAGAAGAAGAGAGGGAGAAGAGTGAGCTGCCTATGGTTTTACAATTTTGGGACAGCAGGTAAGTTAATTTATCTTATTCTCAACTGAAATTAACCTCTCATAACATTTTAATCATGCATGGTTAGTGAGAATTATGGAGTAATTGAGGTAGATCTCTTGGATGGAAGTTGTAATCTAAGAGAACAAGAGCTTATTCTATTGGTTTTGCTGTTAGAGCAGAATTTTACACCCATAATTTTGTAACAATAGAAGAGGAACTAGGAAAAGTGAAAAATACAAAAGTTGTAGCTTTATATCTCATATAAATTCCTATGAAACAATTTTGCTTGATTCTGTGTGTGTGAGGAGATATAGCTCCTTCAGTAGGGTTGGGTCACATACAAATCGACATGATCTGAGTCTTATGTTTTCTTATATTTTGATGGCCTTATATTCTGATTTTGACAAAGTGAAAAACATGAAATTTGTAGGTTTTTATCCCCTCTAAATACTTGTGAATCAATTTTGATTTATTTGTTATGTGGAAAGAGTTATGGTTCATTGATTGGGATTGACCCTGTACCCGGATGAAACCCCACCTTTCTTTTGAATATGTTTTCCAAGAATTTGATGGCCATAGATTCATAATTTGATGATGGTCTAAAATTTAAAGTTGTATTTTTATGTCTTATACACATTCCTATGAAATATCATTGCCAAATCCAGCATGGTTGTTACGATACGGTCTCTTTATCATGACTGTTTGCCAATATGTTATAAACCTGCTCACCTTGAGATTGGTCCTTTGTTTTGGTGACCTTATAGACTGAATTAGATAATTAGTAAGACATGAAAAATGTTCCTTTATATGTTTTGTAACTTATGGTAGATTATTATTGCAATTGGATTTGTACAATTTGAGATACACCCAAGAGCGTAAGACCTATTCAGACTGAGATGACATTACAATAGGGAAAGATTTAAAAATCCACCACATTTTCTGTGTGTCTGATATTTGCTTGAAATATAAATATGTTGTGTGTTTATGTGTCTAGTTTGTTTGAAAAAAATAATCAAGTTATTTGGATAAGTATATCTAGAGTTATTATTGTGAGAGTGTAGTAAGCTCAGACTGCCATATAAGGAATATATGCATAAACACTAGATCCACTTGCATGAATCATGCCATAGTTTCATACCAGCCATTAATAATCATTTTGACATACTTGTAACCATGTATGTATCAAATTCTAGGATCTCAACACTTTGAGGAATTTCTAAAGAGAAAACCAAACCTACCATAAAGGTTGGTCACATTAAAAGGTGAGTAAAAACCATAATTAGATTCAATATGTGTATGTGATAATTTTATGATATGATTATGTTCTATTACATGTATATATGCTTGAATTGATATATGTTACATGTGAATACAAGTCAATGAATTGCTACATGTTACATGTGAATACAAGTCAAGTGAGAATCAAATGCTTTTAATGGTTACATGGTATATCATTTGTGAATGAGCATTTGCACATGGAACTAAAAGGGCATTCTGACCGACTTGTCAAACACTTGCAAATCACATGGAAGATGGACCAAAGGTCCCAAATCATATGTCACTTGAATCACATGAATATCCTGGGAGCAGTGTTGCCTTGCATGGTCATAACAAAAACAAAGCTATTGCACTTGCACTTGCATAGTCAACTGTTATACTTGCAATGTATCTTGATGATATTTGATTATAGGTTATGCCATGTGAATTTGATTATTGTTTTTATTCACTAAGTCGCGACTCATCAAATTGCAAAATTTTTTCAGATACAGAAGAATAGGGATTGGATACTTTGGTGCTTAAAGTTTTGCATTGAGACACATGGACCATAAGTTGTCGACTGAATTCCAACTCTCTCTCTCCTCGTGTCATGACATTAGTCAACATATATGTACATGAAAATACATGTTGGATTATGTGTGAAGGATGGATAAAACCTTTATGCATATGTATTATGGACATGAATGTTATGAGTTTTGTAAATGAAATTGGTCATTACAGTGTGGTATCAGAGCAGTATGAGTTTAATGTATTTTCTGTGTGTGTATGAATTATCATGACTTTTGTTGTACATATAAGCATGATTGACCTTTTTAGACATAGGCCTTGAGCCTTGTTGCACCTTCCCTTTGCCCTTAGGCTTTGGGGGTTTAGTGCTTTGAGTATTTTTCTTTCTAACAACCTTAATACTTGAAGTTTGAGGTGTTAAGGCTCTAATGAATGTAGTGGATGGAGATGTAAAAGAAGAGGGTCCATTGAAGCCTAGACCATGCCTAATCAAGAGAGGTCTTTATGATACAATGAGTGTATCCAAAGCTTCCTTACCCTAATGAAACTTAGAGATAGAGATTCTAAGCTTAATGACTTCTCTTTTCAAAGAGTCATTCTCTTTTCTTAATGATGCTAAAGATGAAGATGATCTAGAAAGATTTTCCATTGTCTTCTTGAGTTTTTCAGTTGAAGTCTCAATTCACTTACATGGCTGTTAAGAGATTTGAATTCATCCTCTAATTTATTGCATTTCTTCTTGTAGGTCTTTATTTGTGACTTATATTTTTCATATTTCATGGTGAAAGATTCTAAAAGCTCATCATATACATCATCTAAATCATCATATTCATAATAAGAATGAGGAGAAGAGTTTACCTCATTAGGAGAGTCCTCTTGAGCCATATAGTGTATGTTGGCAATCTCTTTTTTTTCATCATCTTCATTTAAGCTTTCATCCTAAGTGGCTTTGAAGCTCTTCCTCTTGTCTTTGTCCACTTTCTTCTTCTTCTTTATGTTGGGGCAATCATACTTCATGTGGTCTTGCTTGCCACACTTATAACAAGTGACATCATTTGATCTCTCTTTAGAAGTTAGAGTTTCTTTCTTGAAGTTCCTTCTTTCTTTTCTTCTTTTAATCAACTCTTTGGTCCTTCTAGAAAGCATTGCAAGTTCCTCCTCCTCCTTACCACTCCCCTTTTCACTTAAGGCTATTTCTACTTTCTTTTCCTTTGAAGATGATTTGAGTGCCAAGGTCCTTTTTTCTGGTTTTTCAGATTTTTCCCCTTGACCTCTCATTCTCTTCATTTCTTTATCTTTCTTTAAGGCCAACTCATGAGCTAAGAGTTTGCCTATCAAGACATTCGTTGGCACCTTTCCTATTTTTGGGTTGGATTCTTGGATACTACACACTCTATCACTAAATTTCTTAAGAGGCAAAGATTTCAAAATTTTGGAATTTACCTCATGATTTGTGAGAACCCTATTGAACTTCTTCATGTTGGTGACAATAGCTAGGAGCCGATTTATCATATTTGTTATGCTCTCTTCAACCTTTATCATGAATAACTCTCACTCCATCACTTACATCTCAAGTCGGCTGGATTTCACTAAGGTAGTGCCCTCATGATAGTTCTCCAATGCCTTCCAAATACCATGAGCAGTTTGGTAATGTTGAACCCTTTCAATTTCTTCTCTTGAGAGAGAACTTAAAAGGATTTCCATGGCTCTTTTATTTTTGCCACTAGATCTTTTGTGTGCTTCAACCCAATCTTCTCTAGGGATTAACTCCACACTCCCATCCACCACTTTGGTGGGTGGCTTTCACTTTTTAGCAATAATATCCCATAGATCCACCACATCAGTATCTAGATAGATCTTCATCCTATACTTCCAATGAGTATAGTTTGCTCCATCAAAATATGGCTAGAGGTGGGTATGGATTCCTTCTTGTGCCATGATCTTTACTCACACAATTAAGGTTTTTAGTAAGACTTGGCTCTGATACCACTTATTGGCCTAGTGCACCAAGAAAAGGGGTTGAATTGGTGGCTGTTTTTAAAATTAAGAAGGTGAGTTCAAGTGTTTTGAAGGTGAAGAAGAAGATGAGAATAAATAAAACAAAGGTTTATCGTGGTTCGAGCATTAACAAACCTTATGTCCACTCTCTAATTCTTCACAATTGAGTGTTTCACTTCACTAAACTGGTATTTCCAAGCTCACACCAAACTTCTATAACTTGTATTTATGGCTCACACAATAACCTTACAACTTGTGTTTTCTAAGCTCACATAATAACCTCTCTTAAGTGTTTTATATAGGCTCACACTTAAATCTCTTAGAAGAGTTTTGAATCTAGGCTAATTTTCAACCTCTTACAATGTTGTTTATTGTTCACACCTAACAATTAATAACACATAAATGAGAATGAAGGATTGAGTAGCAAATTAATAAGAGTTTTGTTACAAATTACTGAATTCTCTTGCATTTACACCTGTTTTGTGGAGTATTTATAGTCCACATCCACCAAAGAGATGTTATGCTAAAACTATCAATAAATCTTTAAGTTGTGCTAGGTTGATTTTGTATTTAATGCTTGTTAGGTGGAAGACGCAATTACTGCTACCATTTTGCGGTCACAAATTTTCAATTTACACTGAAGAGCCTGAAATCACGACAGAGAACCTTATCCTATGTCTAATGGCTAGTCCACGTGTCAGCTGTTCATTGGTTGTCCAAGAAATATAGTTGTTGTGTTCTATCTACTTCTTAAAAGTTGCGTTTGCGAGTTATCTTTGCCTTAAGCGCGACTAAGACTGTAAATTCCTTTGTTTGAAGAGGAAATTACAGCTTCTTGAATCACGGTCGTGACCATAAACTTGCTCTCATAATTTTTTTTATCTTCAACAGATACCTTGGAGACTTGGCATACTGTGGCTGTGACTTTAGTTCCCTCATTTGTCATAATAAAAGTCCCGATCGTGAATCCAAATGCAATATCCATCGCGAATTCCTCTGTGACTCAAACTCACTTTCTTCAGCTAAGTCGCGGTTGTGAATTCACCCATGAATTCCTGTGGCCTAGCTTTATCCATCCTTATGACTGATTTGCAATCACAATTTAGGACAAACACACCACGAATTTTGATTAATTTCTCAAGGTTAGAGATTTTAAATTCCATCCAACATCCAATGAAAAATCTAACTTAGAATATGCAAAACAACACTTAATAAAAGTATTAGAACTAATCAATCTCTATTGTCAAGACCAAAAGAGGTTCATGACTTAGGTTTAACCAATCTAGTCCAACATAAGATATATAGAAAATGTAGTGAATTTTTGAATTCTGCCCTAGTTCAATGTTAGCTCAGTCTAAGTAGGTCTTATATTCTTGGGTATATCATAAATTATAAAAATCTAATTACAAAATGGATTTACCAGAAGTTAAAACACACATAAAGGAACATTTTTTATGTTTTACTAATTGTCTAATTTAGTCTATAAAGTCACCAAAACAAATAACCAATATCAGTGTGAGCAAGTTTTCAATATGTTGATAATCAGTCATGATGAAGGGGTAGTATCTTATCAACCATAATAAATTTGGTAAAAATATTTTATAGGCACGAAGATCAATATAAATATATAATTTTTAAGTTTAGCACATCACCAAATTTTGATTCTATGGCCATCAAATTTTTAGAAAACAAAATTAAAAGACTGATGTGGTTTCATTGGGTTAAAGGTCGGTCATAATTAATAAGCCATATCTCTTACCACACAACAAATTAAGTAAAACTGTCTTACAAGAATTTAGAAGGGATATAAACCTACAAATTTCATATTTTTCACTTCGCCTAAATCAGCACATAAGGTCATAAAAAATATATAAAAACAGCCAGACTAACGATATTTTAGTTGGTTGTGAACCAGTCTTAATGAAGGAGCCATAGTTATTCACGCACACCAAATTAAGAAAAACTATTTTACATGAACTTAGATGGGCCATAAAGCTACAACTTTCATGGTTTACACTTTCCCTAATTCCTCTTATAGGGTTATGAAATTGTGAGTGCAAAATTCTGCTCTAACAATAAAACCAACACAATAAGCTCTTGTTTCTCTTGAATTTCAACTTCCATACAAGAGCTTTACCTCAAATACTCCATAATTCTTACTAACCATGTCATGAAGGAGGAATTTAATGTGTGAAGAAGATAAAATCACTTACCTCTTTTCCCAAAACTAGAAAGCTTAGGGTTTCTTCCTAGTTAGCTCACTTTTCTTCCTCTTTTTCTTCTTCTTCTTCTTCTTCTTTTTCTCCTTCTCCTCCTCCTACTTTCTTCCTTTCTTTCTTAGCTCTCTTCCTTTTCTACACTCCTTCACATTTTGCCTTCCTAATTTAATCCTAAAAGATGAAAATTTAAATTTGTATACCTACTTAATAGGACAAAAATGATGGTGTTTCACTACCATTGGTTAGAAGTTCAATATTCCTCTTTTAGTCCCTATTATTCACTCTTTCATAACCTCCATTCATCTCTTAATCCCTAAATGCTCCTTATACTTTTAAATAAGCTCTAAAATACCATTATTTGTAAGGCTATAACATGCACACAACATAAGGTAATTTGCCATGCAACTATATAAACATTACATATATGTTCAAGTGTCCCAAATCTAATGGTTCAATTGTCATTGTCATGCTTATCAAATTCACATATCTAAATGATCATTTATATAATGTATACATTTATGTGAGATTATAAATCATTTATGTAATGAATAGATTCATATGAATGAGGATAGGGATGTTACATTTCTTCTCCTCTTATAAAGAATTTCATCCTCAAAATTCAATTCTTGTAAATAAATATGGATATTGTCATTTCATGTTCTTTTTAGTTTCCTATGTAGCCTTTTCTTGTGAGTTGTTTCTCCATAACACTTTAACTAAAGGTATTTCTAAATTTCATAACTATTTTGTCTAATAACTGGTTCTTCAACATAACTTACATCATCTGCAATTGTTATAGCTAGATCCCTAAATATATGTATAGGATCAGATTGAAACTTTTTGAGCATACTCACATGAAATGCATCATAAATATGAGTTATCTCTAGTGGTAGTGCTAGCTTGTAAGCTAATAGGCTAATTCTTTCTAGGATCTCATATGGCCCTATGTATAGGGGACTCAGTTTCCCCTTCTTGCCAAATCAAATTATTCCTTTCCATGATGAAACTTGGAGGAACACTTGGTCTCTCACCTCATATTCCATTTCTCTTATGTGTTGGTCTGTATTGCTCTTTTGCTTGTCTTGTGATGTTTTAAGTTTGCTCTTGATTATCTTTATTTTGTCCTTAGTGTCTTGCTCTAGTTTTGGCCTTTCTAAAACACGCATCCCTTCTTCATCCCATTAGATAAGACTTCAACATTTTCTTCCATATAATGCTTCATATGATGCCATCTGTATGTTGTTATGATAATGATTATTATAAGCAAATTTAGTCAAGGTAATATATTCATCCCATACACTTTTAAACTCTATCACACAAGCTTGAAGCATGTCTTCAAGTGTATGAATTGTCCTTTCTAATTCCCTATCTGTCTGAGAATGAAAAGTAGTACTGAAACTCAACTTGGCACCTAAAGCCTGTTGTAGACTGACCCAAAATTGAGATGTAAATGATGGATCTTTTTCTAATACATTGGACACTGGAACGCCATGTAATCTGACAATTTCATCCACATATTTCTTAGCTAAGTGCTTAAGTGAACTACCACATAGAATAGGCAAAATGTTAGTTGACTTAGTTAGTCTATCAATGATCACCCATATAACATCATTCTTCTTCAAAGTACTCGATAACCCATATACAAAGTCCATGGATATTCTTTCCCATTTCCATATCAGAATCATCAATGGTTTCAATTTTTGAACTGGTGCTTGATATTCTATTTTGATCTACTGATGAGTCAACCATGTTGAGATATAGGCTACTACATCTTTCTTCATTCTAGGCCATCAAAAATGAGATTGTAGGGTATTATACATTTTTGTCATTCCTAGATGCATGTCATATGGGGCATTATGTGCTTCTTTTAAGATTTCTCTTTGAAAGTTATCAATATTAGGCACACAAATATGAGATCCCAACATCAAGGCATCATTTTGAATATCAAATTATTATGTCTCCCGTATTTTACCATTCTAATCATTCTCAACAACTTTGGATCATAGCCTTGTGCTTCTTTAATTTGATTATGCAACATTGGCATTACTTGAAAAGTAGCAATCAATATCCTATTCTTTTTCATATTTTGTTCAACATTCATAGCTCGTAACTGAACTAAATAAGATAATGGACATACCTATAAGTGAGCTACACTACTTCATGATTTCATGCTCACAGCATCAACAACCACATTTGTCTTCCCTGGGTGATACTCAATGGTGTAATCATAATCTTTTAGTAGTTTTAACCACCACCTCTATCTCATGTTTAATTGTTTTTGGCTCATCAAATATTTCAAGCTCTTGTGATATGTAAATATCTGAAAAGTTTCTTTATATAAGTAATGTCTCCATATTTTCAAAGCAAACACAATGGCAGCAAGTGTTAGATCATGTACTGGTTAAGATAATTAATAAACATTTAGTTGTCTAGATGCATATGAAATTATGTTGCCATGCTGCATTAAAACACATCCCAAACCTTGATGAGAGGTGTCAGTATAAACTACAAATCCTTCATTACCTATAGGAATTGCTAACACTGGAACAAATGTCAATATATCTTTTAATTCATCAAAACTCTCCTGACATGCTTTAGACCACTAAAATGTTGTATTTTTTCGAAGTAACTTAGTCAAAGGAGCAGTTATAAGTAAAAACCCTCAACAAATCGATGATAATACCTAGTTAGTCCTAAGAAAATTCAAACTTTTACAATAATTTTTTGGGGTTTCCCAGTTTCCTATTGCTTCTATTTTGTTTGTACCCACCTTTATGCCCTTTTTAGAAACTATATGTCCTAAAAATACCACATGGTCAATCCAGAACTCGCATTTGTTTAATTTAGAAAATAACTATTTTTCTCTCAAAATTTGCAACATAATGCTCAAATGTTGTTCATGCTCTTCTTTGCTCTTTGAATACACTAGTATGTCATTAGTGAACACAATTACAGATTTGTCTAAGTAACGCTAAAACTTTTTGCTCTTAAGAGCCATAAATGTAGCTAGTGCATTAGTTTAACCAAATGGCATAACAAAAAATTCATAATGCCTATACCTAGTTTGAAAAATAGTCTTTGGTACATATGGGTTTGAAATTTTGAGCTAATAATATCCTAATTTCAAGTCAATTTTAGAAAACACTTGTGCTTTTTGTAACTGGTCAAACAGATCATTTATCCTTAGTAAAGGATATTTGTTCTTCATAGTAACCCGATTCAACTTCTTATAATCAATACACAACCTCATTGGCCCATCTTTCTTTTTAACAAATAACACTGGATCCCTCAAGGTGACACACTAGGTCTGATGAATCCTTTTTCAAGTAGTTCATACAACTAGGTCTTTAATTCTCACAACTTAGCTAGAGCCATGCTATAAGTTGGAATGGATATCAGTGTTATCTCTGATATTAACTCAATTGTGAATTCAATCTCCCTGTCAGGTAGCAAACCAGGTAAATCAACTGAAAACATTTGGAAACTCATTTACCACTAGAATATTCTCAAGTAATTCATTTGTGAACCTTGTGTCTACCAAATGTGCCAAATAAGCTTCATAACCACCTTTAATCATGTGAAAAGCCTTGATAGTGGAAGCTATACATGCAGGTACAATGTGCCTTTCCCCTTAAAATACAACCCTTGTTTGCTTTGGAGATTCCAAAATAACTTCCTTAGTAAAATAATTCATTATTGCATGATATTGGGACAACTAGTCCATAGCCAGTATCACATCAAATTCACGAAGTAGCAATAGTTTTAGATCAGCATTCAACTCAATGTCATCAATATGAATCACACAATCATGACATAACTTATCCACAATCATCACTTTTCTCAAAGGAGTACTAACATATAGGTTAAAACCTAAAGGTTGATGCTTACTACATAATTGTGATGCCATGTTCAATGAAAGGAATGAATGTGGGTAGATTTAACTCTGTCAGTAGGTTGATCTCTTAATGGTTGGCATGATGCTTATATGGAATGCAAATCGGCTAACTCCCCTCTCCTTGGTAAGTTATAGGTACTACTATGACTATCCTCTGCCAGTGCCTTATAGATATATAAGACTATGTCATATGATAATGCATAATAGTGTAAAAGTCATGTCATGTTCACACGTATGTCCTTATGGAACCTGTCCCTGCTCTAATACAAAAAACTGTAACGACCATTTTCATTTACAAATCATGGCATTCATGTCCAAAAATACATATGGATAAAGGTTGATTCATCATACATACATAATCCAACATGTATTTAATGTACATATATGTTAACTAATGTTTAAGGCTAGTGACCATAAACTGATTCTTATCTAGATATATGTATGTGACACAAGGAGAGAGAGAGAGATAAAGAGTTGAAATTCAGCCAACGACTTGTGCTCTATGTGTCTATATGTAAAACTTTGTACTATAAAGTATCCAAATCCTATGCTTCAGTATTTGAAAAACATAATTGTGATTTGGTGAATCACGACTCAATGAATAAAAATAATTATCAGATTCTTATGGCACAACCAATAATCAAATATCATCAAGATACATTATAAGTATAAGAATTGACTATGCAAGTGCAAATGCAATAGATTGATTTTATAGTGACCATGCAAGGAAAACACTACTCCCAAGAATTCATGTGATTCAAGTGACATTTGATTTTGCTAGCCATCATATAATAAGTGAGTCATTTGATAAATAACATGTGCCAATAGGACATATTGGTCCCTTTTCCAAGTGATTTGCAAGTGTTTGACAAGCCAATCATAACATCCTTTTAGTTCCATATGTAAGTGTTCATTCACAATGGTATACTAAGTAATAATTAAGATAATTTAATTCTCACTTAACTTGTATTCACATGTAAAATGTTACAATTCAATCACATATACATGTAATAGAACATAACCACATCGTAAAATAATCACATATACACAGTAGAATCCAATTATGGCTTTTACTCACTTTTTGATGCGACTAACCTTTATAGTAGGTTTAGTCCTCTCTCTTGGGCTTCCTTAAAGTGTTGAGATCCTAAAATTCAATACATACATGGTTAAAAGTATGTCAAAATGATTATGAATGCTTGGTATGTAGCAATGGCATGTTCCATGCAAGTGGACCTAGTGTTTATGCATATTTTTCTTATATGGCAGCCTGACCTTGATATAATCTAATTGTACTAACTATTACTATACTTATCCAAATGACATTATTATTATTATTCAAATAAAATAGACACATAATTATACAACATATTAAAATTTTAGATCAATATAAGTTATATAGAAAATGTGGTGAATTTTGAATTCTGCCTTATTACAATGTCATCTCAGTTTAAGTAGGTCTTATAATCTTGGGTACATCTAAAATTGTACAAATTCATTTACAAAAATGATTTACTAAAAGTTACAAAACACATAAAGGAACATTTTTCATGTTTTACTAATTATCTAATTCAGTCTATAAAGTCACCAAAACAAATGATTAATCTCAAGGTGAGTAGGTTTTCAACATTTTGACAATTAGTCATGATAATGGGGAAATATCTCATCAACCATGACAAAATTGACAAAAATATTTTATAGGAATGAATATAAGACATAAATATACAATTTTAAAGTCTAGTACATCACTAAAGTCCCATTCTATGGCCATCAAATTCTTAGAGAACACAATTAAAAGACTGGTGAGGTTTCATCGGGTCATGGTCAGTCACAATCAATGAGCCATATCTCTTTCCACATAAATGTTTTATAGGAATTTAAAGGAGATATAACCCTATGAATTTCATATTTTTCACTTTATCTAAATCAACACATAAGATCATAAAATATATGAAAATTACAAGACTAACGAGATTTCAATTGGGTGTGAACCAGCACTAATGAAGGAGCCATAGTTCTTTACATAAGCCAAATTAAGAAAAAATGTTTCACATGCAGTTAGATGGGCCATAAAGCTACAAATTTCATGTTTACACTTTCCTCAATTCCTTTATAGAGCTATGAATTTGGGAGTAAAAAATTTTACCCTAACAATAAAACCAACACAATCAGCTCTTGTTTCTTTTAAATTTCAACTTCCATACATGAGCTATACCTCAAATACTCTATAATTTTTACTAACCAAGCATGTTTAAGGTGTCAAAGGGAGGAATTTCAAGTGGGAAGAAGATATAATCACTTACCACTTTTCCCAAAACTATAAAGCTTAAGGTCTCTTCCTAGCTACCTCAATTTTCTTCCTCCTCATTTTTTTCTTTTTCTTCTCTTCCTCCTCGTCCTTTCTTCCTTTCATTCCTAGCTCTTTTACTTTTTTGCACTCCCTCATATTTTGCCTCCCCAATATGATCCTAAAAGATGAAAATTTTAATTTGTATACTTACCTAATAGGATAAAACCATGGTGTTTCATTACCATTGGTTGAAAGTTGAATATTCCTTTTTTAGTCCTTCTTCTTCACTCCTTCATCACCTCCATCCATCTCTGAATCCCTATATTCTCCATACACTTTTAAATAAACTCTAAAACACCATTATTTATGTTGTTATAACATGCATACAACATAAGACAATTTGCCATGCAATTATACAAACATTACATATATGTTCAAATGTCGCAAATGCAATGATGCAAGTGTCATCATTGTGCTTATCCAGTTCACATATCTAAATGATCATTATATCTAATACATATGTTTATGTGAGATTGTAAATCATTTATGCAATGAATATGTTCATATAAATAAGGATAGAGATGTTACACCATACCTTATGTTCAATTGAGATATAATATGAAAAAAGGATTATAATACTATTTGTAAAATAGGTTAAGTTGGATCGTTGACCTTCACATAATTTTATTAGTCATAATGTCTTACTAGAGGCCATTTATGACTTATGACCTATAATAGTTTTTTGGGCCACTACTAACATTATGTAAACTAATAGGGTCACAAATATAAAACATGTCCAAAGCAAAATTGGGTTTTACTACTCTCTCTATTTGTAATTAAGATAATTAGGGATAGTATCTAAATTATTTAAATATCTATTTCATTTTAAAGGTTAAAAATGGAATAGGATATTATCTTATTTATATTTTTTAAGATACAAAGTTGGCATAAATATCTTAGTGGTTAAGATATATATACATATTTTAAGGTTTTCTAAAAACACACAAACATGCATATTTTTTAGAAAATGTTTTAAAGAGAGAAAAACCTTAGTGCTAGCACACTTCCAATTTGAGAGAGTGTATTCTTGTGGATAACTATAGAGGACGTTGATCAATTTTGTAGCATCTAAATTTGACTATCTATACTCCAAGCTCAAGGTTAGGTGTTACCGGTGTAAACCTCCCTCTATACCTTCCATCAATCTTGCCTCTCTTGTCTGAAATGGTAAGGTTTCTACATCCTTTTTCTTGATTCAATCGAATCACATAGATCCTTGATGGGTTTTCTATGTAGAAAATTTTTGTTTTTCCACTATGTTTGTTCTACAAAACCCAACAGGTTCTACCTTGTCAGAGAAGTATTATTGAGTCTTAATAGACAATGCTTTGGAAGACTTGTCCAAAGCTTTTGAGCACTTATGCCCTATAAAACCCTAAGGACTTTAGAGGGATGTTAATCCCTTTAGATGCTTTTAAAGTCAAAGCACCTAAAGAGGAGGGAATACCAAATTCAAGAATGTTTTTACCCTTAAAATTATTTTAAAGATGGAGGCAAAAAATCTAAAAAAAGGAAAAACTATAAACTGCTTAAAGGTAAGTGGAATGGCCTGTACATGAAGTGAACAACACCATGAATGGTTTTGTGCATACACGGAATGGCTTTTGCATATGTGTAATGCTTGTTCAAGAAATGGAATAACCATTCAAAGTGGAAAAAAAGCCAACAAAAGAAAGTATACCAACCTAAATGACCTAAAATGTAATATCCATATCCACATTCATCGACATTATCACATGAACATATTCATAGCATAAATGATTTAAAATCCCATATGAACATATGCATTGGATAAATAATCATTTGGATACATGAATTGGATAAGCACGATGATGGCACATGCACCATTGCATTTGGGACACTTGAATATATATGTAATGTTTGTATAATTGCATGGCAAATTGTTTTATGTTGTGTGCATGTTATAGCACCATAAATAACGGTGTTATAGAGCTTATTTTAAATTATAAGGAGCATCTAGAAATTAAGAGATGGATGGAGGTGCTTAAAGAGTGAAGAAGAAGGACTAAAAGAGGAAAGTAAACTTCCAGCCAATAGAAATGCAACACTATGATTTTATCTTATTACAATAGGTTTACAAGTGGAATTTTTGACCCTTTAGGATCAGAATACAGAGCTTAGATGTGAGGTACAATAGAAGAAAGAGAGAGCTAAGGAAGAAAGAAAGGAAAGAAGAAGAAGAAGAAGAAGAAGAAGAAGAAGAAGAAGAAGAAGGAAAGGGAGAAGCGTGAGTTGCATAAAGAGGAAGCCTAAGGTTTTTTGGTTATGAGACAACAGTTAATTTATCTACTTGTCAAATGAAATTAACCCCTCATGACATGTTAATCATGCATGGTTAGTGAGAATAATGGAGTATTGAGGTAGAACTCTTGGATGGAAGTTGAAATTCAAAAGAACTAGAGTTGATTATGTTGATTTTATTGTTAGAGCAGAATTTTGTACCCATAATTTCATAACACTAGAAGAGGAATTAGAGAAAGTGAAAAATATAAAAGTTGTAGCTTTATGCCTCATATAAATTTATATGAAACAGTTTTGCTTGATTTGGTGTGTGTGAGGAGTTATGGTTCCTTCATTGGGGCTGGTTCACAGCCAATCGAAATCACCTCAGTCTTTTTATTTTCTTATATTTTGATGGCTTTATGTTCTGATTTTGACAAAGTGTAAAACAAAAAATTTGTAAGGCTATATCCCTTATAAACACTTGTAAAGAATTTTGGATTGATTTATTGTGTGGAAAGAGATATAGCTCATTGATAGTGACTGACCTTGTATCTGGATGAAACCTCACCTATCTTTTAATTCTATTTTCCAAAAATTTGATAGCCATGGATTAGGAATTTATGTGTTAAACTCGAAAGTTGTAGATTTATATATTATCTACATGACTATAAAATATTGTTGCCAAATTTTTTATGGTTGTTGAGATATTGCCCATTCATTAGGATTGATTATCACCATGTTGAAAATCTGTTCACCCTAAGATTTCTCATTTGTTTTGGTGATTTTACATACTGAATTAGATAATGTGTAAAACATGAACAATGTTCCCTTATGTGTTTTGTAACTTTGGAAGATCATTTTTGCAATTGGATTTGTATAATTTGAGTTATACCCCAAAATGTAAGACCTACTCAGACTGAGATGACATTGAAACGGAGCAAAATTCAAAAATTCATCCCATTTTTTGTGTGTCTTATATTAGCCTAAAATTTGAATATGTTGTATCATTATATGTCTAGTTTATTTGAAAAAAAGAATCAAGCCATTTAGTTAAGTATATCTAGAATTGTTGCTATGAGAGTGTAGCAAGCTCAAGCTGCCATATAAGGAAAAATATGCATAAACACTAGTTCCACTTGCACGGATCATGATATAGTTGCATACCAAGTAGTCATAATCATTTTGACATACTTATAACCATGTATGTACCAAATTTTAGGATCTCAACACTCTGAAGAAGCCCTAGAGAGAGAGCCAAACCTACCGTAAAGGTTGGTTACATTAAAAAGTGAGTAAAAACAATAATTAAATTCTAATTTGTACACGTGTGATAATTTTATGATGTGAATATGTCCTATTACATGTATATGTGATTGAATTGTTACATTGTACATAAATTCAACAGAAGCCAATTTAACCATTTTATCCTTACTATTGTTATAGCCATCGAAAATAAAATCTACCTTATTTTTCCAAGATAGATAGGCATGCATAATCATTTTGACATACTTATAACCATGTATGTATCAAATTTTAGGATCTCAAAACTTTAAGGAAGCTCTAGAGAGAGAACTAAACCTACCATAGAGGTTGGTCACATTAAAAGGTGAGTAAAAACGGTAATTAGATTCCAATGTGTATATGTTTGATAATTTTATGATGTGATTATGTCCTATTACATATATATGTGATTCAATTGTTACCTTTTACATATGAATAAAAGTCAAGTGAGAATTATATGGTCTTAATGATTACTTGGTATACCATTAGTTTGAACACTTGCATATGAAACTAAAATAACGTTGTCATCGACTTGTCAAACACTTGCAAATCACGTGGAAGATGGACTAATATGTCCCATTGGCACATGTTATTGATCAAATGGTTCACTTGTTATAGGCTGGCCAACAAAATCAAATGTCACTTGAATCACATGAATTCCTGGGAGTAGTGTTTGCCTTGCATGATCATGACAAAAAAAATTAATCTATTACACTTGCACTTGCATCATCAAATGTTATACTTGTAATGTATCCTGATGATATTTGATTATTGGCTGTGACATAAGAATTTGATTATTATTTTTATTCATTGAGTCATGACTCACCAAATTGCAAATTTTTTTTTTCAGATACTGAAGCATAAGATTGGACATTTTGGTGCTTAGGGTTTTGCACCAAGGCACATGGACCACAGGTCGTAGGCTGAATTCTAACTCTCTCTCTCTTTTTGTAATGTACATACATTTAGATAAGAACTAGTTATGGTCACTAGTCTTGACATTAGTTAACATATATGTACATTAAATACATGTTTGATTGTGTATGAATGATGAATAAAACCTTTATGCATATATATTTTGGACATGAATGTTATGAGTTTTGTAAATGAAAATGGTCGCTACAGTTTTTGGTATCATAGTGGGGATAAGTTCCATACGGACATACATATGAACATGACATGACTTTTGCAGTATTTTGCATTATCATATGACATAGTATTATATGTCTATAGGGCATTAGCAGAAGGTAGTCATGGACCCATGGCTCATCTAGGACAAAGGAGTCAGCCGATTTACATTCCATAGAAGTATCATGCCAACCATTAAGAGATCAACCTGCTGACAGAGTTAGATCTCTAACACATTCTCATACACAACACATATCTCATAGTCAACCACAACATAGAATTGGTGAACCAACAGTGCAGGGTCCAAAAATTCAAAGAGAGAGAAGATATGATAAATTAAGAAAATAGGGTACAGTTGACTTCAGTGATATCACATATCCATCAGTGGCAGAGACATGGCTAAAAAGAAAATTTTGAACTTGATGAAATGCACACCGAAAAAAAAGTT
>CATIWR010060263.1:0-44433 GCA_949677035.1 Omphalea diandra
AGAAAGGTGAAAATTATATAAATCCTTACTAAAGGGAGCTCAAACATTAATAAGGATTGAATCCAAGATCCTTAGCAAATCGGGCAGGGATCATTTGCAATGTTAGTAATGGTTTGGGCACTGCACTTTGACAAGATAAATGACCGGCCTAGATTTTGGGTAGTGAAACTAACAAAAGGAGTAAGCGATTATAGGGTTCCTAATGTTGGTTGGGAATGAGACAAGTTGGCTTTTATTTCTGCCTGATGTATAGCTTGACAAGCTGGGTGGTTGGATCAAGATTAATTAATTCTGAGTGAATTTTATAATGATAAATTTAATAATGTCAATCATCTAATTTAAAAATAAATAATAATAATTATATAATCTAACAGTACATAAACGTATCTAATTAAATGGTGAATAATAATTTTTATTTAATTCAGTAATTAATCATTAATTATGATATTATAATATAATAATATAAATGAAATAATAATTTTTATTTAATTCAGTAATTAATCATTAATTATGATATTATAATATAATAATATAAATGAAATTGTAGTATTAACTAATTGTGAATGTCATAATTAATTGGACATTTAGTTGTTCTAAAAGTTTTTTGCAAGGTGCTCAGTTCTCTTCAAGGGGCCGTTTAGTTTTTTCCCGGCTGATTTGTTAAGTGTCTCTTGACCTATTTATTGCTCTCCCCTTAAAAAAACAGAAGGCCATTTATGACACATGCGACAATTATTTGAAAGATCATAATTCATTCAAATGTGTTTCTCTCCCAGACATATTTTTTCCTTTTTTTTTTTTTTGTTTCATTTCTTTTATAAATGAGATTTTTGTATATTTTTATATATTATAATTTTATATATTCTATATAATTATATTATATTATTATAATTATATAATTTATATTATTATATATAATTATATATAAATATTATATAAAATATTTAATATGAGTTATATTATTATATTAATTAAATTAAATTAAATTATAAATTTTATAAATTAATTATATTATAATTTATAATAAAAAATAAATTTATAGTTTACTGATAATAAATCTATAATCTATACTAAATAACTTACAGTTTATAAAAAAAACGAACCTATAGTTTGCTCATGTTGAGTCGATAGTTTACATTAAATCTATAAAATTTTCATAAAAAAGTTTGGAAAAAAATGAATATATAGTTTATTACTAATAAACCTATAATTAATTAAAAAATAAACTTATATTTTACTGATAATTAATCTCTAGTTTATACCAAATGAATATACACTTTATAAAAATGAACATACAGTTTATTTATAATGAATATACAGTTTATATCAAATGTACATATAGTTTACTGATAAAAAATCTATAGTATATAACCAAGGAACCTGTGTAATCAATCTACACCATGTAACAAATGAACGATAAAAAATATAAAAGTTCATTTAATAATCTTAATATAAACATAAATAACATACCTATAAATATAAAATTTGCAAATTTAAAAATTAATAAACACTATAAAATTTATATACTAAATATAAAATATATTATAATTAATCATAAATTTTTACACTATTTTATTTTTAATTGAAGATTTTAATATAATTATATTTTTATTATTTTATTATTTTTATAATTTTATTTTATATTATGTAATATAAAATAAATATTCATTAGATTAAATAAATTATATGCATCTAAATTAATTTTTGTGGAATAAAAATCTCATTTATAATATAATAATATAAATTATATAATTATAATAATATAATATCATTATAAATTAATATAATTACATATTACAAGAAAAGTAAAAATTAAATAAAAAAAAAAAAAAAAAGAAAGCTGTGTATGGGACGAAAGAAGAAAGTTGTCTGCATTTATTTTTTGCCTCTCGTAACTCCCAGTCCATATTACCATATGTACAAGTTACATAATATAACAACTCACTTGGTTCTTGTAAGTCTCCAAGTAGAACTCAAAGTCAAAACCCTAGACCTATATAAAACACAGGCCACGCTTGCGCATATTACATTTGACATCTCCTTGTTCATTTTTATTCCTTTAAGATCCTTGGGATCTTGTCATTAATCCACTCTCTGATTTCACAACAATGTCTATCGGAGAACTTGCATGCACTTACTCTGCTTTGATCCTCCACTAGAATGATATTGTTATCATTGTAATTCTCTCTTCTATATTTTGGTAAATTTTTAAATATATTTTTGGGTAAATAATTTAGACAAACAAACTTGTGGAATACAGGTAGAGAAGATTGCTACATTGGTGAAGGCGGCCAACATGAAGATAGAATCATATTGGCCAAGCCTCTTCGCTAAGTTGCTGGAGAAGATGAGCGTTGACGACCTTATCATGAACATTTGTTCTAGTGGTGACACCGCTCTTGTGGCCTTTGCTACTCCGGTTGTAGCTGTTGTTGGTGACCTCGCTCCTTTAGTAGCTCCTGCTGTTGAGGAAAAAGAGGTATACCTTTATTATTATTTTTTTAGCTCAAGGGTTTGCCTTTAAAAAAAAAAAAAAACACATCTTCCAAATATTTTTGTTGCTTTATTTAATTTTGCATTTTTTTTAAAAAACATTATTATAAGCAGAGGTTGAGAAAGAGAGTGATGACGACATGGGATTCAGTTTGTTCAATTAGGTGATTTGACTATGCCATTATTCTTTTTTAGTTTTAAAAATTAGGTCAAAGTTAGGATTGGTAATGCGAGAATCAATTTCAAGGGGTTGTAATTTTGAGAATGAGTTCTTAAGAACTAATTCAAGTGGTTAATTAAATTACATTCAGTTACTGAATTGAGTTGAATTGTTATAAACTCACTAATTAATTGTTTTTACACATTCAATTTCAATTGGTTTTTGCTTCAATTTGTAGAATTATGATCCATTTGAGTGGATTCTGCAGAAGCCATACTTCTCTCAGTGTGACCTTAACATGTTACTTCTTAGAAAAATAAATAAACTATGATAGGTCTAGGGCACCTTCTTTTTCAATCAAAAGATCCTGATATGCTCTTTCATGGTGCCCAACTTTTGCCTTGAGATTAGTCTTTCTTTCTAGTTAAACCAAATAAGCTTTTATTGTTGGCTTTTTCTCTAGTTTTGTATTAGCAATTTATATTCTGGATCTATGTCTAGGATACATCATATACTTATGTGTCAATACAACGTTATTTTATTGTGTTTTTATTTAGTTAGATTATTAGGTATACATGTAGTTTTAATTTGTAAATAACGACTTGGTTTGTTTTATGGAAAGAGAATACATGCGTTAAGTTTTTTTCTTTAATTTTTAAAGTTTTCTTTTGAATTTTCGAGTTTGAGTGGTAAATTTTTTATTTTAGAAATTTTCTTTCCAATTACGTTTTCCATGATGAAAAGTTTTGAGATCTTTTTTGTAATGGAAAGATTAACAGTTGGTGTTCATGATCGATTTTCTTAAAATATATGTTGATTTTAAGTTTTTGTTCTTGTTTTTTCATATATAATTTTTTTGTTCGTGATTTTTGTTTATTATTAATTTTTTGAGTTTATATTTTTATTTTTCTTTTTTGGTTATTATTTTATGTATTTTTGGTTGTTACTATTAGTTTTTTTTATAAATTTTAATATATTTTATTTTTTGACTTTTCTGTTAATATATGTATGTATTTTATTTATATATCTCATTCTTTATTATGAATATACCTATAGTTTGTTTGCAATGTACCTCCTTACAATGTACCTAGTTGGTTTTCAAGTTTCGTTTATTATTAATTTTGAGTTTATAATTTTTTGTTTCTTTTTTAGTTATTATTTATATATTTTTATTTGTTATCATTAGTTTTGTTTGGTATGAATTTTAATATAATTTATTTTATCTACTCTTCTGTTGATAAAGGTACGTATTTTATTAATGTACCTCATTTGTTATTATTAATGTACTTGTAATTTATTTATAGTATACCTCATTATTATCTTAACTATTGTAACTAAATCATTATGTTTAAAAAAAGTAGGTACATTTTTGTTGAATTATAGGTATACTGTTATTGAATTATATATACAGTTATTGTTTTTGAAGTTGAAGTAAAGTTTATTAATGACGGTGAAAGTCGTAAAACTTAATAGGCGACGAACGACAAAAAAATCAAGGACGAGGATGAATAAAAAATATAGTAAATTAATGTTTTTGGATGCATAATTATGAAGATATTAGGATTTCAAAAAATCGGCCTTTTTCGGTAGGAGACATATGTAACAAGTGGATTTTTTTAAGTGAAATGTGGGCATTGGTGTCGGGCTAATAATGCATCATGAGCCCGAGTTCAGGATATATGTGTCCGACTTGTACTCCTCATAACGGTACTTTGGGGTAGTAATGGGCTAAACTTTTTTGCTTATTGTATTCTCTGATATTTAACATTGTTAAGAAAATTGATTAATAGACAATAATTTCTCTTTTAGAAGAAGTTATTTTTTGAATTTTAATGAAACATATATCTATTTATTTATTTATTATTATTGATCGTGGTGATCATAGTGATAAGTGAATTTTATAATTTTTTTTTTGTATTTTATGTATTGAATAATAATAATATAAATATAAAATTTTTGTGATTTAAATTTAAAAATAATTTTCAATATATTTTAAACATTAAAAAGTATTATATATATAAATTAATTTTCATACAAAAAATAGAGTTCATGATTTTTGATATTCATTTTATTATTTTTTTGGCTTATTGATAAACAAAATCTAAATTTTTATTTGTTTTGACAATTATATCTAATTTTTTAAATTTTGACAAATTTAGCTAATTTTATAAAGATTTTAATAATTATGATCAATTTGAAATTTTTATCCAAATTAGATAACATGATCTATCAGATATCATGCATATAAGATTAAATTTTAAATCTAATACACTCACTTAACACATTATTTTTAAAATTCAATTTTAGATGGATCGGCAATCTCCCAACACTTACCCCTTCAATCAAATAAGCGTAGAGATTTTTTTTTTTAATTTTTGTTTTCTGAAAGAAAATAAGCGTAGATCTAAGTGAGGAGATTGAACCAAGCAGCAAGGGCTTTGGGAACTAGGAACAGAGAGCGGTCTCTATCTCGCCACATCCTAAACAATTGGAAGAAGCAAGTACTAATAACATGTGAATGATGATCAATTAATTGACGCATCCCAAAAATGTCAAACGGAGCATTTGGCATTAAAAATGAGCTTTAAATGGATAATTGGGTGAAACCCACGCATCATCCGTACAATCACTTTCAGCAATCAATGGCACAATGGGCTCGATCGAGCACCAAAATCTGTAATCTTTCTCCCTTTTCCTGATCCCCCGCTGCTTGTCATAAACACAAGCTAAGTCTTGAGGGACGCCAAAGAATATCGTCGGAGTTCTTCTTAAATGTGGATAGGTTAATATCCATATTTGACTATGTGGTTTCACCAGTTTCCCGTTGTTACGTGTATTGTTTTTGCTGCTTATGAGGTAAAAAGAAATGGCAAGATTTACGAGTTTATTTTTTCCTTAATAGCATAACATCTGGAAATCAGCAAGCCATTATTGGCTTGACACAACTTTGAAGAAGAAATGTATATTGGAATACATACAATGACTTAAGCCATAGGCTATAAGATTTCAGTACGCATGTCTGGAAACGCACTACTGTTGGCAGCAACGCATACCCGCTGTGCAGGGATTTCCACAGAAGGTTTTAGCCATTAGCCCATCATTCTTAACGTGCAGCACTACTACTTCGAAATGCCTGCTTGCGGAATGGAGCCTTTATGGAGTGGCAATATTCCCCTTAGCCGGAGGAGCAATAAGGTTCACTTCCATCAACCCCCAAGCTCAACACCAATTTCTCCCACTCTCGAACATCTATGCCATTTGCAATTCCAGTGATACCGTTCATGCGAATGATGTTATCAAGTTCCACACATTTCTCTATGTCAGAAGCAAGTTCCTCTGCATAGTTTGGGCTAACAGTTACAACCCTGTCTGATTCTAATATTCCAGCTTTCATCCAATCAATCTTCCTTCCTTTCACAGGTTTGTCATATCTGCAAAGCCGAAAAAGAAATGAGCTGTGTCCATTGCTAGAGCTTCAAAGCGGATAGGAGCTAGGATAACTAATTCACCACACCCATCAATAAAATCGAAGGATCTCCTATACTGGTCTGGTAGGTTTAGTAGTGAAAAATCTGAAAACACAAATCCTCCTTGGTAGGCATTATTGTGGATGCAGAAAGCAACCTGAAAGCAATATAAAGCATTCAAGTGATCTTGGAAGCTAGCTGAAGAATGAATTTGTCACATTTAAGCATGAGAAAAGAGGACGAGAGCCATACCTGGCGTTTTAAAGGCTTATAAATTGGCTTTGAGGCAGCAAGGCACGAGAGCAGTGTGCCAATCATTAGCAATGAAGACAACATCCTCACCTGCATTGAAGGAAATATAGATTGTACTGAGACTAATTTCTCAGTGAAACTCATAACTTAAGTAACAGATTACAGTTGCCTACCATAAGGTCCAGAAAAGTCGTTGCTGGACTTAACAACCGTGGTGCTTCTATAGCTGCCTGAAAGAAATAACAGAGAAAAACAAACAAAAACTGACTGCAGCCATTATGTTGGTCTCAGTTACTCAATTTTCAACTAGAAAAAAACAACTGAAGAACAAAAAAGGTGCATTCCAAAGAAGTTGTTGGCATTAGAGTTATCAATTTGTTGTTAAATATGGCCCACCTCCATATGCAGTAATTAGACATTATGTTCAAGAGAGAAATCTAAAACCAATTCAGGTAAGAAAGAAACCTGGCAAAACAAGCTGAAGCGAAGTTGGTTATCTTCATAATCTGTTCCAGCCACAGGACCATAGAGTTTTGAATCAGTTTTCCCCCATACCTTGGCAGCCATAGTAAAGCATTGGAAGTTTCACATATAATGTTGATAACATATATTGAATACAAGTTTGTACCTTCTCTAGGAACATTGGGTGGTCCACAAAAACACGATCAACTCCTCGTTTGTAGCAGTGGAAGAAGCGAACAGTTTCAATTTTATCCCCCACTTTTAACTGATTGAAAAGAGGGCTCAATTTCACCACATTCAAAACAATCGCTATTGGGTGGATTTTGATAGAATTTATCAGGTAAAATATTTCTGATTCAATATTTCATTACAGGACATTCTTACACAGTAGTACGTCATCACTCTGGTTACAAATGGATGAATTATTTTCTTCTTGTAGTTGATATTATCCATTATAGAGTGTACCTCAACAAGAACATTTGTGTCCCAAGCATCCTTATACTAGTCGTGTCGTGGTGAAATTGTCATAACTCGGTGCCCATCGGCCTGTACAAGAAACATGAAAAAACAGGTACAACCATTACTAAAGAACTAATCAGTGTACATATCACTCACCGCCATGGTGGGTGGCAGTCCACCAAGAACGTCACCGAGTCCACCGGTTTTGCTCCATGGACCAACCTCTGCTCCGACAAAAACCAAGTTCATCCCACTACCACATTTAATAACTCCACGTGGTTTTCTCAATTGCCTCGTAGAGATTCTTGCGTTAGCAGTGAACTTAAGCACACAAAACTTGTCCACCCTTAATCCTACATGAGTATTGGTCCGGTTCATCAGCCGATTTTGAACCAACATTGCTTTGGGATCCAATGAGTTCCCTCCATAATTGAAATGAGAGCTCTTTGTGACAAAATAAGAAGCAGAAACTGTTGCCATTGGTAATGTTATGCCAAGCAAAGTGAAAGGAGAGATGTAGAGGCTTCAATTGACATTTTTGTACCAGTAACGTGGTGGATTGGGGTTTCAGGCGGCAGCATGAGACTGGCTGTTTTAGTGCTCTCTCATCCGTTTGAAGACCATTAGATTTCACCTTGACGACGTGAGGCCGCAAACTCGCAAACGACGGGGACCATCGCACAAAACGTGCGAATATGCGGGACGTTCGACCTTTCGGAGGTTTTCCGCCGCTTGGACTTTTAATGCAATTTCACCCACAAATCAGGTGCTGCAGTGGATTTGGCTTTTCTTCTTCTTCTTCTTCCTATTAATATTTTTTTATTATTTTTATTATTAATCGCGAGCTTGGGCTTTCCCGCCTTAGTCTATATAAATATAATAATAAATTTTATAAATTTAATATTAATTTTCATAAAATAATTTAATTAATTATAATTCAAAATTAATATGTAAACATGATTAAAATTTAATTATTATTTTATAAAAAATACTACCAACTAATAAAATAATAAAATTGTAATCATAATTAAATTAGTGTAATAAATTTTAACAATAATATAATTTTTTGATAAAATAAAAAGTTTGTAATTTTATTTTTTTCTTTTATTGATCTTGTTTATTTTTCATTATATAGGAAATCAAATATTGAAATTATGAATATGAATAATTTTTATATTATTAAAGTTTTAAATTATTTTTATGTGAAAAACTTTTCTATATCCTTAAGTTTTTTATATATAATTTTTTAGTTAATTAAAAAAATTAAATACTTAATTATTAGCTTGCTACATAATAAAATGAAAACATATTATATTGATACTTATCAAAAATATTATATTGCTAATGCAATTATTTGATAATAATAAATACTCATTTAAAATTGAATTTGAGTCCATAATTAATTCTATATATTGATTATAATTTACTATTTTACTCCTTGTATTGGATAATGATTCGCTAATTGAGGATGGAAATAATTCTTTCTTATTTAAATATGAATTGAAAAACTTTGACAATTTTATCATCAATCTTAAATTTCAATAATTTTATTTATTATATTTAATTTCTATAATTCTATTGTTTATTTAATTTTTACATAAAATTAGACTTGATTAAATTATATATAATTTAATATATATTAATATATAATTATATAATATATAAAATATATAATTTAATTATTAATATAATTTCTAATTATTTATAATTATTAATATAACTTAAAAAATAGTAAAATTCGAAAAAAGAGCCAATTGTATGGGAAATACTTCATGAAGTTATGCAAGGTCATCCGGTATTATTGAATAGAGCACTGACTCTGCATAGATTAGGCATACAGGCATTCCAACCCATTTTAGTGGAAGTTCGTGCTATTTGTTTTCATTCACTAGTTTGTAAGGGATTCAATGCAGACTTTGATGGGATAAAATGGTTGTTCATATGCCTTTATCATTGGAGGCTCAAGCAGAGGCTCGTTTACTTATGTTTTCTCATATGAATCTCTTGTTTCCAGCTATTTGAGATCCCATTTTCTACCAACTCAAGACATGCTTATTGGGTTTTATGTATTAACAAGTGGGAATCGCCGAGGTATTTGTGCAAATAGGTATAATCCATGTAATCGCAAAAATTATCAAAATGAAAGAGTTAACGATAAATATATGAAAGAACCTTTTTTTCGAATTCCTATGATGCAATTGGCACTTATCGACATAAAAGAATCAATTTTGATAGTCCTTTGTGGCTCCGGTGGCATCTACAACAACATGTTATTGCTTCAAGAGAAGCTCCCATCAAAGTTCATTATGAATCTTTGGGTACCTATCATGAGATTTATGAACACTATCTAATAGTATGAAATCTTTATTGGTTCTACCTCCTATTTTTTATGAAAAGAATGAATCTTTTTATTAAAGGATCAGAAAAAAAAAAAAAAAAAAAAGAGTCTAGATCTTTTACGGGAATGATTTGGAAGATCAAAAACAAAAAATAGTGGTATTTGGTAGCAATAACAAAATGGAGGCAGTCAATCAATATGGATTGATCATAAATCTGATTCAAATCCAACATAGTACCTATAGGTACATAAGAAATGTATTGACTCAATTCTTTTTAATGAATAGATTCGATTGCAACTTCGAATATGAAATTCAAAGGGATCAAATAGGAAATGATACTCTGAATCATAAAACTATAATGAAATATACGATCAACCAACATTTATCAAATTTGAAACAGAGTCAAAAGAAATGGTTCTGAAATCAATATTGTAATTAAGCAAATGCTTATTTTGAATGTCAGTTTCCAATTTCCAATCAACAACAGGTAGATCTATAGGTCTATAAGATATACATGAACACATACTTCACAAGCAATGCATTTATCAAATTCAAAATGGATTCAACTGTGGAAACGCTTCGATGTGATTAATTTTCCATAAGGAAATTGAATAGTTACAAGTAAACGATTTGTATAGAATAAGGTAATCATAAAACTTTGGCCAGTGTACCTTGTAGCTCATATGGTTTGTTGCCCATAATTCATAAACCCAGTTAGCATGGGAAACATATCATACATATTTATGTATGAATAGTTTTATGTTTGTTTTTTTTCTTGTATTTGAAAATAAGTCATGAATATAGAAAACTATTCTTTTATTATTCTTTATTTCTTTTATAGTGAAAGTAATTGGAAATAGGTTGTTAATAATAGATTACCGAGAGAAATAGGTAAAAGAAATTTCCATCCGAGATTTAAAAGTTCGTCCATTCTTAGTCTAGGTAAAGTCTATCTTGTTGTGATAGAAATGAACAAGAACAAATAAGTTTTAACCAATGTAATAATGATACCCATTGTTGTTCCAAAGACTCCACCTATTTTGTTTATTTCAAAAAGCTCAGGAACTAACATATACGGAGATATTCCAACCGCCAAAATAAAGAACTATTACAAATAATGAAGAAAATAATAAGTTTAGATAGAAAGCAATATAAAATAAACCAAATTTGATACTCGAATATTCAGTTTGGTAACCTGCTACTAATTCTTCTTTTGCTTCTGATAAATCAAAAGGCAATCTCTCACAATCTGCTAGAGAATAAATAAAAAAAAAAATGATAAATCCTATAGGTTGACGCCACAACTTCCATCCCCAAAACCCAGATTTTGATTGTGCTTTGGGTGGGATATATTCTTTAATTATCTTTTGTCATCTAAAGGGGGATACTCATTTATTTAGTATCGGACCATCCATAGCAGTCATATCAACTTTATTAAGCTAGTCAATAATTCATTTTGGCTATCACCTTGTTTTAACTGATTTAAATATTGGTGTTTTTTTATGGATTGTCATTTCAAGTATTGCTCCCATTAGACTTCTTATATCATGATATAGATTAAATAATAAATATTCCTTTTTAGGTGGTTTACGAGCTGTTGCTCAATCAATTAGTTATGAAATACCATTAACTCTTTGTGTGTTATGCACATCTCTACGTGTGATTCATGGAAACATAAACTGTTCCTTATTCCTTTTTTTTCGGAAAAAGGTGAAATGAATTGAATAGATATCTTCATTTTTTATTGATCTTTTTTGTTGATGAACTAAACTGGATAGTTATATGAGTGAAAGAAAACAACTTCTAAATTTGCAGTAAAAAAATTGAGACTCATTTCCTATGTACAAGAGTAAAACAAAAATAAACATAAAAAAAAAAGAAAGAAAAGTATGCGCCCCAAGATTGGTTGATTAGTCATCATGGCTTGAAGTGGGATCAAATGACTGTTTATATACCTTTATCGTTCAAGGTTCGAGCAGAGGCTCATTTACTTATGTTTTCTCATATAAATCTCTTGTCTCCAACTATTAGAGATCCCATTTCTATACCAACTCAAGATATGCTTATTGGGCTCTATGTATTAACAAGTGGGAATCGTCGAGGTATTTGTGCAATAGATCTAATAATAAAACTAATAATATATTAATAAAACAATATAATAATTAATATAAAATATACTAATATAATATAATAAATATACAAATAAATAAAATAAATAATAATATATTAATAATAATTAAAATAATTTAAATAATATATTAATTATTAATATATTAATAATAAATAATATAATATATTAAAATAATACAAAAATAATGTATTAATAATATAAAAATAATATATTAAAATAATGTATTAATTAATAATATTTATATTTTAAATTATTTATAATAATAATAATTATTATTTTTTATTTATAATAATTTATTATTATTATTTTTAAATATACAAAATAATATATTAAAATATAAATTAATAAAATATAATATAATACAATAAATTAAAATAATATAAATAAAAAAATAATAAACAATATAAATATGCAAGACTCTATATTTTCTATATATATAGGTAAGAAAAGAACATGAAATTCATTTTATTTATTACTATTACCAAAAAATTTTCATAGAAAAATGAATTCACTCTTTTTTCTTATTGATAGACGTTTCTTAATTAGTAATCAGGAATATCGGTAAAAAAAAATTATCTGCATGATTCTTTCTACAATTCTTTGGATTTTTCCTTTGATTCCGATAAAAAAAGATAAAAATACTTGCCCACCGTTGGTGTTCTTTTCGATCTCTACGCATTTCTTTGCTCCACCAAAAATTCCCTCTGCCCTTATCGTACTCCAGCTTGGCAGTTTTCACCATTTGTCCAAGGTTGAGCTTTGGGATTTGATGGCGAACTTAAAAAGCCACCTACAAACGCTTTTACGCCTAATCATAACGTTTGCATTCTCTATATTACCGTGGTTGTTCGCACAGAGTTAGTCGATGCTTATTTTCTTCTCGGGGAAAAGACGTTCACAACTTGTATGCCATCTACCTCCACGTGACATTACTTCGTTAAGCTTTCGCCTGTTGCGGAAAATTCCCCACTATTGTCTTCTGTAAAAGTTTGGGTCATGTTTCAGTTCTAGTGTGGCTGATCATCCTCTCAGGCCAGCTACTGATCATCGCCTTGGTAAGCTATTGCCTTACCAACTAGCTAATCAGACGTGAGCCCCTCTTCGAGCGGTTCTTGTCTTAGCCTACGGGGTATTAACAGTCGTAAATATAAATAAATAAATAAATAAATATATATATATATATAATATTAATTATATTATATTAAAAATATAATATAAATATATTAAAAATTGTAATTATATTATATATTATAATATTAATATATTAAATATTATATTATAATATGTTAAATATTATTATATTAAATATTATAATATATTAAATTATATATATTATTTAATATATTATAATATTTAATATAATAATATTTAAATATATTATTATAAATAAATTTAAATAACAAAATATGCCAAAATATAATAATATTTATAATTACGAGCCAAAATAACAATATATTAAATATTATATTATAATATGTTAAATATTATTATAAATATTATAATATATTAAATCATATATATTATTTAATATATTATAATATTTAATATAATAATATTTAAATATATTATTATAAATATATTTAAATAACAAAATATGCCAAAATATAATAATATTTATAATTACTAGCCAAAATAACAAAATATTATATATAATAGTATTCATTATTACAAGCCACCCTAACAAAATATGCTACATAAAAATGTTAACAAATTGAAATATGCCAAATCAAATGATTTTACTTAAATTTAAATGATAATGAATAAATTCTAATTCATTATTTTTTTTTAGCAAAAACCAATCTAAATAAATATATTTATTAGGAAAATATAAAGTTTTTATAAATTATTGAATCAAATTTTTATATACTACATATTATCCTCTTGTAGAAGCATTCAAATTCCTGAAGAAATAAACTTCATTTCACATGGCCTTTACTAAATGATGTAATTCAACCCAATATTGATTTTTTTTTTTTCCTTTCAAGCTTTAGGTCCAATCTTCACGTGTTTGGCAGCCTATTAGTTTGTATAAGCTTTTAGATTTTTATCTTCCATGTTACTTCATGATTTTCATGTTGTAATAATATGTAAAAGCCTATATTTATTGAAATAATGCAAATAAGACAGTTTGTGCAAATAATACAACTTATATCTTCATGATTTTAGCTTTTCAATTAGACTCTCGTGAGTAAGTAAAGGATCTATTGAAGTTTTAGTGAAGTGTCATTGATAGCTCCATCATTTTTTTGAAATTTCAAGCTTACTTCTATGTTGATTCTCATCATTCTCACTTTTCTTTAAACGTCTATCAATCAATCATGATTTATATTAAAATAAAGAAAAAGATAAGAAACAACAAAAATAACTCTAATACCACACTTATTATGCAACACCACTTTGTAGCAATTGATCTTTATAATCATTAGAAAAGAAACATCTCTTGTAATAGGTAATCTAAATACCATTGCATTGGAGACCTCATATATATATATATAATTTTATTTTAGATAATTTTTTTTAGCGTATGAGTCAACAACACAATTTAATAGGTCAGTTGGTTGATTTTCGGTTCAGTTGGTTTGATCGGTTCAGTTTAATAGGGTATTTTTTATTTTTTAAAAAAATATAAATAATACTTAAAAATATTAAAATTTTAGAAAAAATATATAATATGATAAAATAATAAAACTATTTTTTAAAATTTAAATTTGAGTAAAATAATGTAATTTTAAAAAAAAATTAAATCTTTTCACAAAAATAATATAATATCGGTTTTGATTTTGGCGATTTTCCCAAGTTTGATCGATTTCAACCGATTTTTAAGTGATGATTTTAATATTGAACCAAACTCAATTTTCAATTTTATTGGTTAGACCAATTTATCCTCATCATTAACTCTCTCTTCTAATTAATTACTTTTTTATTAGTGTTAGTGGTATAGTTTTAGTTGAAAATAATTAAGGGTATATTAGTCCATATTGATTGAAACTATTTCTAATTAATTATTTTTCTTAATCTAAGTATACAACTCTAAAAACATAGTTATTTTGAAATAGAGAGAGTAAATTTATGTTAAAGGAGTTCCAACATTAATAAACATTAATAAGGATTGAATCCGAAACCCTTAGCCAATAGGGTAGGGATCATTTGCAATGTTAGTAATGGTATGGGCACTTCATTGTGGCAAGATAAATGACCGGCCTAGATTTTTGGTAGTGATATTAACAAAAGAGCAAGCGATTATAGGGTCCCTAATGTTGATTGGAATAGGACAAGTTGGCTTTATTTCTGACTGATGTATGGCTTGACAAGCTGGGTTGTTGGGGGAGGCTTCATCAAGATTAGTTAATTGTGAACGTCATAATTAATCGAGCATTTAATTGTTCTAGAGGTTTTTGCAAGGTGCTCAGTCCTTTTCAAGAGGGTGTTTAGTTTTTCTCTAGCTGATTTGTTAAGTGTCTCTTGGCCTATTTATTGCTCTCCTCTTTTAAAAAAAGAAAGCCATTAATCCTAATTGAAAATAAGCTAACTTATCTGTGTTGCCATTGGGCTTTTTGCGTGTCCTGTTCATAGTCCCAACCTAAATATTCTTGCAAAATAAACCGCCTAACTAGGTCTTGGCAATGTCCAAGTAGAACACGTAGTCAAAACCCTCTAGACCTATGTAAAACACTGGCCGCACTCGCGCATATTATGTTTGATCTCTCCTCGTCTATTTTTATTCCTTTAAGATTCTTGGGCAGGTAAATAGCCCTACCGGTACTAAAATTTTGACATTTGTTTCAAATTGGTACTGATACTTTAATTTTTTCCTTTTTAGTACCGAAGCGTTAATTTTATGTTCATATGGTGATACCCATTAGGAATTTGATCACATTTTGTTGAGTCGGCTGTCGGATCTCCATATAAGCAACCTGCTCACCCCACTCATGTAACTCCACATCACCAACAACAAATTTTTATCTTTTATCTTTTTTTAACCATTTTTGCTTTTCAACCTTAGATTTTACTATTTCCTCGTTCTACCACATTCTACTACTACTCTAACATTGCATTTGGCAAGAGCTTGACATTCCCACATTGCTTCTTGTGATTTCGTTATCCCCCAGCTCTATCATTCCCATATTGGTCATTGGTTACTGTTTCTCTGAATTGCTACCCCAACCTTACTCTGTTTTCACCCATCTTCAATTGCTACTGCCTCGTTCACAAACTGCTAGTGCCTCATTCACATAAGCATATTGAAGATTTGAAAATGACTTTTAATTGGTGTGTGAGGCCAGAGGGTGAAGAACATGAATATTGTAAGTTTTTGAACCTTAATTATTATTTAAGGGCAATCTCTTAAATTATATGTTATTGGCTATGAAATAGAAGGCAATCTCTTAAATTATGTTTATTTAAGGCTTTTTGACTCCATATATGCAATGAGGTACGCAATGGGTATGATTGATTAGGTTTTGTTGACTGAGTTGATATGTAAGAATTGGAATTGAAATAGAGCTTTTTACTGGAAATTGCAATTGAACTGAAATGCTTTTTAGTGGAACTGCAAATTCAATTTAGAAAGAAATGCTAGTTAATTATATGTAATAATGTATAATGAAATGCAAATTGAACTCACTCTATTAGTTACTAGGTTTCAATATGATATTTTTTGTTAGGAGAATGCCCAAGTATGTTGTTGTGTCTCTCAATGTTAATGTTACATTCACCATATGTTGACTGGTTTATGTTATGCTCCATATGGAGTACTGCACTTTTTAGTTTTTATAATTGCTCAGATATAATAAACTATGCTCATGTACTGCATATGGAAACCATCCTAACAAAGCCAATAATAAGCATATGGTATAAGGCCAATGGCATACTCTGTCTCCATATCTCTATAAATGCTTTCTTATTTTAATATTTGTAATGTTCATTAATGGAAACACACACACACACACACATATATATAAAACCAAAAAGAAAACTTGCAAGCAATCCCTAACAATCAGCAAAAATGCAAGGTCAAGTGTAAGAAAGGGAAATTTGGATGTGGGTTTGTCATATGGGCATACCTAAACAACTTAGACAAGACAACTGTGCAGATCAAGTCTGCAAATTTCAAAATAATTGCACTAGGGATCAGTCCAATACGCGTGTCAATAGCAAATGCATAGTTATGACATATATTGAAAGGTTTAGGGCTGATCCAACATGGGTTATTGATGGTATAATTGCAATTGTGAAAGGGGATGTTGAAGTTGAGGTTTCAAGGCTTAAGGTTTGGAGAGCTAAGAATATTACGCTGAAGTACATTGACGGAGATGAGAAATAAAAACTATCAAGGTTGCATGATTACAAATTGGAGTTGCTAAGAAGCAATCCTGGATCAACAATTATATTAGACTTGAAAGAAGCTGTGTTTAAAGGAATGTATATTTGTTTTGCAACATTAGGAGAAGGTTTCAAGTTCTTCAGGCCTTTGATATCACTGGATGGGTATTGGCTGAAGGGCTTTTTGGTGGGTAATTATTGGCAACTACTGCAATTTATGGTAATAATTGCATATATCCAGTGGCTTGAGCTATGACTCAAAAAGAGAGTAAGGAAAATTGGAAGTGGCCTGACATGTTTCCTATTATTACTTCAATTGTTTTAGCTGATTATGAGGTAAAAAGAAATCGCATGATTTACGTGATAGAATAGATGATGTTTTTTTTATAGCCTAACCTCTGGAGATCAGTAAGCCATTATCGGCTTGACACAACCTTGAAGAAGAAATGTAGATTGGAATACCTACAATCACTCAAACCATAGGTATGAGACTTCAGTACACATGTCTGGAAACTCACTGCTGTTGGCAGCAGCCCATACCCTTCCGTGGAAAGTTTTAGCCATTAACCCATCATTCTTAACATGCAGCACTAGTACTTTGAAATGCCTGCTTGCCAAATGGAGCTTATAAAATGCATATTAGCTAGTCAGTATACTTCGTCAGCTGGTCAAAGTCTTGGGTGCTTGATTTATGTACGTGGTAGCCTTTATGGAGTGGCAACATTGTCCTTAGCCATAGGAGCAATCTCCTCTCCATCAATTCCAGGTTCACTTCCAGCAACCCCCAAGCTCAACAGCAATTTCTCCCACTTCTTTGCAGGTCCCTGTTTCAGTACCAATAAGGAGTGAATTTATGGTCTACAGTCTCCACTAATACTGAATCATTTCCCTTGCTATCTTTATCTGTTGGCTTACCTTCCATGAGAGATCTTGAGCCATACAATTCTGTGTCATTTCTGCCACTGCACGGGTACCATAGACTGCAAGTGCCCTTTTCACTGTTGCTGCAATTGCAATTGCATCTGCAGGATCAACTTTATCACACTGAAGCAAAACAGCTGAAGTTAAGTGTGTTTGAAAGAAAATTAGAGTATATTCTCTAGGCATGGGAATGTGTCCCTTACGTCAACACTGAAGGCACCCATTTGGAAACCTGTATAACCTTCTTTCACAGTATTGACAAGACCACCAGTTGAGGCAACAATAGGCACCTGTATCACGTTTCAGGTTTAGATAATTCAACCTTTTTGGCAATAAATGTAAAGGATAAGCGGCTATACCGTTCCATATCGCATAGCATGCAACTGTATCAGACCACATGGCTCGAATCTACTTGGTACTAATATAAAATCAGCTCCAGCTATGATCATATGTGCCAAGGGAACGTTGAACTTTGCGACCCCTCGGGCCTTACTCGGATACAGTTTTTCAAGCTGCAATATCTGTTCTTCCATGTGTTTTTTGCCAGTGCCCTATGAGAAAATCAGAAGTAGGCACTCATTAGAAGAAAATATGCAATAAAAAGAAATATTAGTTTCTATGGGTTTGATTCTTACAAGAATGATTATTTGCACATTCTCTTCAATAAAGTATGGAATGGCCGCTGCAAAAATGTCTGATCCTTTTTGCTCTTCGAGTCTACCAATGAAGCCTATTACAGGGATACTTCTATCAACAGGCAACCCAACTTCAGCTTGTAATGCTTCCTTCAAAAGAGGCTTTGCATCCATCACCTGAAAAGTACCGATCTTGATTTGTCAGTAGCCAGCTAGAAGGCACAGTAAGGACACAGTAAATCAATGTGTTTTTGCCGAGATTTTACAGTTGTGGCATCATATTTGACATCAATGTATTTGTCAGAGGATGGATTCCACTCTTGAACATCCATGCCATTTACAATTCCAGTGATACCGGTCATGCGAATGATGTTATCAAGTTCCACACCTTTCTCTATACCAGAAGCAAGTTCCTCAGCATAGTAAGGGCTAACGGTTACAGCCCTGTCTGATTCTAATATTCCAGCTTTCATCCAATTAATCTTCCTTCCTTTCACAGGTTTGTCATATCTGCAAAATCGAAAAAGAACTGAACTGTGTCCATTGCTAGAGTTTCAAATGGAACCAGGAGAAATAGAATTCACCACACCCGTCAATAAAATCAAAAGATCTCTTATACTGGTCTGGCAGGTTTAGTAGTGAAAAATCTGAGAGCGCAAATCTTCCTTGGTAGGCAATATTGTGGATGCAGAAAGCAACCTGAAAGCAATATAAAGCATTCAAGTGATCTTGGAAGCTAGCATAAGAATGAATTTGTCATATTTAAGGATGAGAAAAAGGACAAGAGCCATACCTTGGCATTTTTATAGATCCCTTTAGACTTATAAATGGCCTTGAGGTAGCAAGGCACAAGAGAAGTGTGCCAATCATTAGCAATGAAGACAACATCTTCACCTGCATTGAAGGAAATATAGATTGAATGGACTAATTTTCTCAATGAGACTCATAACTTGAGTGAGACTACAGTTACCTACCATAAGGTCCAGAAAAGTATTTGCTGCTATTGAGACTTAACAACCGTGGTGCTTCTATAGCTGCCTGAAAGAAATAACAGAGAAAAACAAACACAAACTGACTGCAACCATTGCATTGGTCTCAGTTACTCAATTTTCAGCTCGAAAAAAACAATTGAAGAACAAAAAAGGTGCATTCCAAACAAGTTGTTGGCATTAGAGTGATCAATCAGTTGGTAAATATGGCCCACCTCCATATGCAGTAATTAGACATTATGTTCAAGAGAGAAATATAAAACCAATTCAGGTAAGAAAGAAACCTGGCAAAACAAGCTGAAGCGAATTTGGTTATCTTCATAATCTGTTCCAGCCGCAGGACCATAGAGTTTTGAACCAGTTTTCCCCCATACCTTGGCAGAAATAGTAAAGCATTGGAAATTTCACGTATAATGTTGATAACATACATTGAATACAAGTTTGTACCTTCTCCAGGAACATTGGGTGGTCCACAAAAACACGATCAACTCCTCGTTTGTAGCAGTGGAAGAATCGAACATGTTCAATTTTATCCCCAACTTCCAACTGATTGAAAAGAGGGCTCAATTTCACCGCATTCAATACAATCGCTATTGGGTGGATTTGATAGAATTTACCAAGTAAAATATTTCTGATTCAATATTTCATTACAGGACATTCTTACACAGTAGTACATCATCACTCTGGTTACAATTGGATGAATTTTTTTCTTCTTATAGTGGATATTATCCATTATAGAGCGTACCTCAACAAGAACATTTGTGTCCCAAGCATCCTTATACTGGTCGTGTCGTGGTGAAATTGTCATAACTCGGTGCCCATTGGCCTGTACAAGAAACATGAAAAAACAGGTACAACCATTACTAAAATTGCTAGAACTAATCTATGGTATATATCACTCACCGCCATGGCGGGTGGCAGTCCACCAAGAACGTCACCGAGTCCACCGGTTTTGCTCCATGGACCAACCTCTGTTCCGACAAAAACCAAGTTCATCCCACTACCACATTTAATAACTTCACGTGGTTTTCTCAATTGCCTAGTAGAGATTCTTGCGTTAGCAGTGAACTTAAGCACACAAAACTTGTCCACCCTTAATCCTTCATGAGTATTGGTCTGGTTCATCGGCCGATTTTGAACCAACATTGCTTTCGGGTCCAACGAGTTCCCTCCATAATTGAAATGAGAGCTCTTTTTGACTAAATAAGAAGTAGAAGCTGTTGCCATTGGTAATGTTATTCGAAGCAAAAGTGACCAAAGAGAGGTAGAGGCTGCAATCAACAATTTTTTACCAGTAACGTGGTGGACAGGGATTCCAGGTGGCAGCATGAGACTGGCTGTTTAGCTCTCTCTTGTCCGTTTGACGACCACTAGATTTCACCTTGACGACGTGAGGCCGCAAACTCGCAAACGATGGGGCCCATCGTACAAAATGTGCGAATATGCGGGACGTTCAACCTTTTTTAGGTTGCCCTTTGATCCAAAGGTTCTTCCAGTTGGACTTCTGATGCAACTAGTTTTTAATGCACAAAAATTTGTTAAATTTTTTATTTTATATTATATACCTAATGAGAATAAATTATGTAAAATTATAAATAATTAAAAATATTCTAAAATGCATATAAAATAATTTTTTTAATAAATATAATATTTTATTAATAAGTGAATAAAATGAATTTAAGATAAAATAATGAAAAATTAAAAATTAAAAACGAAATAAGATAAGAGTTATATAAAATCTAAAACAAAACTAAATAAAATAGCATCAAAAAATTAAAAAAATATTTTCATCACTCATCATCAAATAATCACAAAATTTTAAAATTAAAATAATAATTAATTCCATGAAAAAATATTACTCATTTAATTAAAATTTATAACTTAAAATTATTATTATCAATTTAAAGAATTTTATATCTAGAAATTTTTTTCCTAATTAACTATGTTTATAAATAGTATAGTATAAATTTCAAATTTTAAAATTTTAAAATTAAAATAATAATTAGTTTTATAAAAAAAATATTATCCATCAATTAAAAATTTATAACTTAAGGTTTTTATTGTCAATTTAAAAGTTTAATGTCCTTTTATGTCCAAAAAAACCTTTTCTTTAATTAGCCACTTTTATATATAGTATAGATAGATAAATAATTTATCTTATATTTCAAATATTTGAAAAAAAAATAACATTAACTTAAAGATATTTTTATATATTATTTTAGTTATTTTAAATAATCACAAGTTTCAATCTATTGCACTCTTCTAGTATAATAACCTAAACTAGCGGTACTGTTTCCATTTTTATTTGCCCATATTATCATGTTTAGCTATATTTTTGTTTTTTTTCTCTTTGTTTGTGTTTCTTTCACTCGCTTTCTCTCTCTAAAAAAATGAAGAAGATGAAGAAAAAGGAAAAGATGAAGATGGGATGCATGTGAAATTTTGTTTTTCTTTTCTAAACCTAGCAGTTGTTTTTGTTATTTATAATAAAAAAATCATGAATTTTTATGCATTTTAGATGAAAAATAGTTAACAAATGAATATTTTCGAGTTAAAAATCAGTCATAAAAAAAATATAAAATCGTGTTTGTTAGAGGTTAAAGATGATGTCTACGTTTTATTTCTGTTTGTTTATTGATGACTACATCAACAAAAAATAAACACAAAATAAATAAAAAATAAACATTTTCTTGAAAATTGTTTTTTATATTTAATTTTTAATAATTTTAAATAAGAAATAAATCATTTGTAACCCAGTAATATACCAAAATAAATAAAAAAAAATCATTTGAAATATTTTTACTGTGTAAGGTGAACTAAACACAAATATCGTTTTTAAATTTTTTATTTTTTTTATCGAATGTTGTATTAACAAAAAGATAAACACAAAATAAATATAAAAAATATTTTTCTGCAAATTATTTTCTATATTTAATTTTTAGCAAGTTTAAATTTATAATAAACCATTGTAATGCAGTAATAAAGTAAAATAAATCTGTAATAAACTATTTATAAACATTTTCCTGTGTACAGAGAACTAAATACAAATATCATCTTTAAAGTAAACAAAAAATAAATTATTTTTAAACTAGTAATAAACAAAAAATAAATAAGAAATAAAACATTTTTAAATATTTTATTATGCAAGAATAATTAAAAGCAAATATTGTTTTTAATTTAAACAACTCGATTTTCTCTTTCTTTTATGACTAATTTTGGGCACAAATATGTTTATGTTTAACTATTTTTCACCCACAATATACCAAAACTGATGATTTTTTATTTTAAATAATAAAATAAGTGTTAAAAATTATATTAAAATTATAATGAAAAATTATATTAAAATTATAATGAAAAACTTTCTTTTTCTAAAACAGATTCTCGAATTTAGAATTATGTGCAGAAAGAAAAAAAGAAGGAGGCAAAGAAGACAAAAAACTGATGAGTAGCTGAAAGATTCGAAATCTGATTTGTTTTCCTTTATTGCAAATTTGTTATACAGTGATCTGTTAAATCGAGTTTGTTAAGGTAAAAAGATTTGTTTACCATTTTTTTCTCACTGGAGAGAAATTTGAGCTTATTTTTGTCATAATTCTATGGAAATTAGTTTTTTTGGAAATTATTAATGGTTGAGGTAAATTTGTGATTACTATTGTATTTTTAGGTATTCTTGTTCTTAGCCCTAAAATTTATAATTTAAGTTTATTATTGTCAAATTAAAATATTCTATATCCTTTTTTATCCAAAAAAGTTCTCCTAGTCACTTTTAAAATAGTATAGATATGTATAGAATTTCAAATATAAAAAAATTTAAAAATTAAAATAACAATTAATTATATAAAAAAATATTATTCATTTAATTAAAATTAAGGTTATTATAATATATATATCTTTTTATGTTCTAAATTATTTTTTTCCTAATTAACCACTTTTATATATAGAATAGATTTTATCTACAAATTTGGTGTTGCAATGCATTTAACCTTTCATATTATTTCTTTATTATTATTATTATTATTAAGTACCCTCATGCATTATATAGTAACTAGTCACAATTCTATACGTTGCATGATATGATTATAATAATAAAATTTATATAATTTTAATATTTATTTTATTAAATAATTAATTGATCAATTAAATGATTAAAATTAATATATAATATTTATTAAAATTTAATTATTATTATTTTATAAAAAATAATTTTCATGTAAATAAAATAATAAAATAAACATCTCAAAACTTATAATTATATACTGAGAGCATGTTAGATATTACTCTTGAAAAAAATCTTATTTTGAGACAAAAAAAATACAATAAATTATCTTTTTAATAGATTATAACTTTTTAATATGAGTTTTATGACTAAAAAAATCTGATTTTGAAAAAAAATTATCTTTGAAATTTTATCAATATAAATTTTTACTTGTGAAACTTATATTTAAAAAATCTATAAGAGAAAATTTTTCATTTAATTTTTATCTGAAAATCAAAATTTTTTAATAGTAATACTAAACATGCTCTGAGTTAGTTGTAATAAAAGATTATTTATTGATTTATATCGTTAATCTTATATGTTATAGTTTCTATAAAAGAATTTATTAAATTTGAATGAAATATTTTTTTATAATTAATAAAATAAATAATATTAAATATTTTCATATGTAAAATAAAATTAACAAATAATTATAAACTATATACGCATATTTTTATATATATTGTAATAATATAAATATAAATCATGATATAAATATAATATAATTTATACTTTATTTATTTAATAATTTAATATATTTAACAATATATCATTAAGTTAGCAGTTGTACAATTTAACCTTTGATGGTTAAATTTATAATTTAATTAATTTTAACAAATTACTTCTTTATCAGTTATGTACATTTTAAAATTAGTATTATAAAATTATAAGATTGTTTTATATAAAAATGTGTGGTGTAATTTGTTTTTTATTTTTCAAAAAATTAATAATATTATAAACCACATACATGTTATAGTTTAAAGTTATTGAAAAGACATATAATTATAATGTGAGTCAATATATTATTGAGTCTTTAATAATTATAGAGATTTTAAGAAAAAATAATAAGATATAAAAAAAAATATTAAGACATGTGTCGAGAGAAATTCAGTTGATATGAATAATTTGTCATTAAGAAGTTAAAATTGAGAGTTATATATAGAGTTTTATTAAATGGGGTGATCAAAGTTTAACCGTGATTTGCCACATTAATATATGCAAAGCCAAATTCAAGAAGGTTTTGTCTCATTAGCATATATAAAGCTAAATTTAAAGAATTTTGTATATATATATATATATAAAATAAATTTAATATTTATTTTTATTAGATAATTAATTAATTATTTAAATAATTAAAAATCTATACTTAAATAATAATTAAAAGTTAATTATTATTTTATAAAAATTATTATTAAGTAAATAAAAACATAAAAATAAAAATAATAATTAAATTAGTATTATAAATTTTAATAATAATATAATTTTTTATGAAAAATTTATAATTTTACTTTTTTTTATTGATCTTCTTTAAAAAATTTTATTTTTTATTTTTTTATTATTATATAAGAAACTAAACATTGATTATTATGAATTTGAAAATTTTCTATATTGTTAAATTTTTCAAATGATTTTTTGAAAAAAATTTGTATGTTATTAAACTTTGACATATAATTTCTTTTAGTTAAACGAGAAAACTAAATATTTTATTATTAAATTATTTGCCACATAGTAAAATAAAAAACATATTATATTGACACTTATCAAAGATATTATATTTCTAAAATAATCACTTTATAAATGACAATACTCACTTAAAATTAAATTTGAAATTAGAATAAATTCTATACATTGATTATTATAATTATTATTATTATTATTATTTTACTCTCCTATTTGATAATGATGTTGAATTTAAAAAGGGATAGAAGGTGAGTGGTAAGTCAAGTTAAAATGTTATAACCAATTTACTTGATAAGTTCCTAAAGTTTTTCAAAGAATCAATATAAAATTTCTTATAATTGAAGAGAAAATAATGTCTTTTTTTAACTAATTTGTAGTATTGGGCCAAGAGGCCTTAACAACCTCTTTACATAACATCAAGTCCTATTTAGAATATGAAATAAGTCCTAAATAACTTCCTAAATAGATTTCTAAAAAGAAAAGGAAAACTAACTCTGTATGAATATAAAAACTAATTTTAAGCTAGTTAGAAAACAAAACTAAAGAGAAAACTTAATAATAATTCTAAACAATGAATTAAAATAAGTTTTCCACTTCTATAAACATTCAGATTCATCCCTATCTCACATAAGCTTTAGTAAACAATATAATTTAGTCCAATCTTGATAATTAAGAGGTTTCTTTTCTCTTTGCAAGTTTTAGATCCAATGTTCACTTTTTAAGCAGTTCATTAGCTTGTATAAATTTTAAATTTTTATCATTGTGTGTTCCTTCATGATTTGTGAGTTTTAATGATAGAAAAATGTTAGGCGCCGCATCCACTAATGTCCCACTCATGTCGCATCCATGGTCATGTTTGGATGCCTTGGTTGCCACAATTTTTTTCTTTTTTCATAACTTATTCAAATATTTTTCCTTCTTTTTCTTTTATGTTTTTCTTCAAATTATGTATTAGGCAGAACAAAGAGGAGTTGGAGAGACTGCCCCTAGTCGCTGGCGAGATAAAGGGAGAGGGCAATGGCAAGGGGTTCAACCCTTGCCATGGATGAGAGAAAAACCATATGGGAGGGAGCTAAAGGTAGAAGAAGACCACCCCTCCCAAAACAAAATATAACTTTTTTTTTTTTTTTTTAATTTCCCACACTCAAATGGCGTCATTTTGAGTTAGTGAGAAACAAAAAAAATTTTCTATCACTTACTCAAAATGCTTATTTTGAGTAAGTAAAAAAAAAACTCAAGGGCTTCAATAGCCCATTCCCTTCCCCCTTCCCCACACCAATGCACCCACAACACTTCCTTTTCTCCATATTTCTCCTCCTCCAAACCCAAATTTTTTTCCCCCTCATCCAATCATCTCCTTTTTCTCTAAAAAAATATTTAAATTACTCTTCAAGAATTTATTTTTCATCAATCTTTTGGGCTAAACTAACAAGTATTTGAAGGATTAATTTGTACTTAATTTTTTATTCAACTAAAAGTGAGTTCTACCATTCTTTTGAAATTTTCTATATTATCAATTTTCTCATATCTTTCATATTTGAATTCACTTAGTTTTATATTAAAAATATGACATTCACTTTTTTTTTTCCATATTTCTTAAAATTGTGAATTGATTGAATTTGAAATAATAACCCTAATTTAGAAATAGAAAATATAAATTAAAAATATGTTGTGAATTGAAAACTCTAGTTTAGAAATAGAAAATTAAAATATATTATGAATTGTGAATTATAAATTCTAATTGATTTATTGTGAATTAAAAATATTATGAAGTTATATTAAAATAAAAAAATTATTAAAAATATATTAAAAATAATTAATTTATTATGAATTAGAAATAAAAAATTTAAATTAAAAATATATTGTGAATTAGGAACTTTAATTTAGAACGAGAAATTTTAAATTAAAAATGTATTATTATTGTGAATTAAAAATTTTGTGAAATTATAGTAAAATAGAAATTTTGTTAAAAATAATAATTTATTGTTAATTAGAAAAAGAAAATTTAAATTAAAAATATATTGTGAATTAAATTAAAAATTTTATTTAATTACATCAAAATTTTTTCTATATTTAATAATAAGTGAGCCCCTAAAGTAAATTTTTGGTTTCACCACTACTGTATAATGAACAAAATGTTTGGGCACTTTGGGTGTTATCATTTTTTCTTTTCTTTTTTTTTCTTCAAATAAGAAATAGAATTTGTTCAAATATTTTTTCTTTTCTTTTTTTTCAAATTCTATACAGAAAAAATGTTTAGATGGCTTGGGTGTTACAGAAAATAAAAAATAAATGAGAAATATAATCTATTTAAATTGTATATAGAATTTGAACAAATGTTGTATCTAAAATAAAGAAATTTTGTATTCAAATGTAAACATATTTTCTTCAAATTATATACAAAATATGAATAAATTCTATATCTAAATAATAAGTCAAACACGTTATAGTATAATTACTTTACCATCAAAGCCATATTTGACTCATTGTAATTTTTTTTTGAGCATACAAAAAGTAAATCAAAGATATATAAAATTTGAAACAAACAGTTACAGAAATTGAATATGAAAATGAGCAAATTTTGTATCTAGTGTAAAAAAGAAAGAAAGCCAAACATGACCTTAGTTGTGCTAACAATACTGTAGGTGTCACAAAGTGCGACACTTATCAATGTCCGTAATAATATGCAAGTTCATATCTTTGAATTAGTGCAAATAAAGTAATTTGTACAAATAAAGCAACTTGTGTAATTAAGGCAATTTGCATTTTATGACTTTTAACTCTTTCAATTAGACTTCTATAAATAAATAAATAATTTTTGAAGTTTTGATGAAATCTTTTTCATAATTCCCATAGTCTTTGAAGCTTTTTAAACTTGCTTCTATGCTGATTTTCATCACCAACAATGTAGCATTAGAGGTGGCTAGCAACGTGGCATTGCCTATCATTTTGAAGATGGGAAATTAGTATTTATACATCCCTTTAATTGCTTATTGATGGATACCGAATCAAGAACCATGATAATCATTTATGTTCTACAAGAATTAACTCAAGAGTCAAGTTCTACATCTTAGCCTATTAGAGAATCAACTTATTCATCTAGATTCGATAAAATATTGACTTGTGAATCCAAACTCTGAATTTAAAATTATAATGCAACCTTACTTGACACCGAGTATTGTGTTCAATATTGACCCGTCTTAAGATCATGCGTACTTGAATCGAGGTGAGCACGCCAAAGCCTAAATCATAACATGATCTTTTCCACTACCTTAAATAGTTACTTTTAACCATTATTTATATATTTATAAATGAAAGCTCATAATAGAGAGATCAAGTTAGATTCCATAGGCATTTAATCCCATAGGAGGAACCAAAGGGGCGTTACATAGGCTCAGGCCCCTGAAATTACAAGAATTCTTTTATTGTTGGTAAGGTCAATAATGGAGAAAAGAGAGAAAGGAGGGCCAGCCCCCTCCTCCCCCAATACTCTGCAACTTTTAAAAGAGTTATGATCAATGATAAAATGAGACTTGTGATTATCATGATCAATGAAGTGTATGAGATGTTTATAGTCACTCCATGCATGACACATGAATAGAGATAATGAGAGTGATTTCGATCTAATAAAATCCAAATGTCAGGTCGGATGTAATAAAAAACAGTAAATTATTGTATATTTAGAGATCTAATAATATATTATTATGGACGTATAATTAATTTATTAAATATATATATTAATTTAAAAATATAATAAGAATAATAATTTATTAATTATTTTATATATCATTATATTATTAATTAAATATAGGAAGAAATGATAAATATTCACTATATTTTAAATTTAATTTTGTACTCTGTTGTAACTTTGATACTATTAAAAAAAAGTAAATATTGTAAACTAACTATTATGTGTTTGTTAGAGTAATTATATTTAGGAAGAGTGCTTTATTGCATACTATTTTGGTTAAAGAATCTCACTTTTTATGTTAATTCTCTCCGATCACATGTTCCTAATCTATGATATATGAAAAGAATTTTATCATTAGTGTGAATTTTCAATCAACTTATTCAATCTCATCAAGTAATTTATTTTTCTAAGTTAATTTGACGTCAAATTTACAAAAAAAAATGATATTACTTTAATTTCACTAAAATTCACTAATAAAATTTTCATTCTAATATTAAAAAATTATGAAAAAATAAAAAAAATATATATACTACACATATTTGAGTAAAGACAACAATATTATTTGTAAAATTTATATATTTATTACTAAAATCATTAGATAACATATTTTATTTTCTCTTAAATATGTTGTTCGAATAATTATAATGATATTTGTATGGATTTTATAAGTGTACACATTTATAATTTTATAATTATCATTTTAGTACTTTAATTATTAAATATTTATTTAACTATACCGAGAGTTTTTTAAATTTGATCTGAGTCTCCTCTAAAAATATTTTTCAGTCCCGTCACTAATTTAATCCCTATAAGATACTTTCTCAAATTTTTATCAAATTAGCTATCTCTCTCAAGTTAATACTCGCAACACTTAACAGATTTTCTTTCCAAATATTTGACTGGTTGAATCTATCATATATTAACAAATTTTTTTTAAAATAGCAAATATTATTAATTTATTTTTTTATTATAATTATTATTTATATAATATTTTTAAACGAAAATATGCAGTCGGTGCATAAATGTAACTTTGACCCTCTGTTGAAGACATCAAGCTGACCACGAGTGATGTTTCTTAATAAAAGCATCTTTTCTCGAACAAAAAATCCTGGCCAAAGTCGGTCTCTTTCCTTGCTTTCCTCCCTTCTCCATCTGATCTGGCGTGACGTCGAACTTCTTCACAGTGGATATCCCATTTCCAGAGTACGAGCTGTCCACGTAATACAATCTTGAATCTTAGCCGTCCACGTAACACAAGTACAATCTAAGTCCCACGCCTTCCATAGCGCCTACCCACGAGGACCACCAGCACCGCGTCTTTCCATTCCAGATGCTTCCAGCGGTTCCATACGACTCTCCCTTTAAATACCTGTTTCTTCCATCTCTTTGCCAATTCATCCATAGCAAGTTGGAAAAAAAAAAATCATCTATAATCTATAATTCCTTTCGATTTCAGCCGTCTGTTGTTGTTAATCTCTTATCTGTGACCAGGACGATGATGTCGATGTTCAGCTCCTTCGACGCCTTATGCGCTGAATTCTATGGGCAAAAAATGAAGTTTCCTGTGGGTTCTGCTACTGGTAATCAAGAAGGAAAGCCTACTGTTGAGTTGGCGAAGAATAGCGAAAAGGAAGGGAAGAGCTCGTCTTCAAACCCGGCGAGATCGTCGCAGCAACTGGAGCAGCGGCGGCGGAGGCCAAGATTTGCACCAGAGTTGGATGGAGTCCACTGTTTTGAGACCATACTTCCTTACTGAGCAATCAGCTGATTGGGATTAATTTGGTTTGTTTTGTATGGGTTGTGCTGTATATTGAGATGAACATTTGATCAATGAATTCATTAATTAGTATGATTCTTTTTGCTATATATGAAGAAATTAGGGATACAACAATGGATTTTTTATGAATAAATTTGTACAAAATCCTCAATTAGTTTTGAAATTAGTTTTATATTTTAATATTTTTCTAAAAAAGCACCATAAATTCTGACAAAAAAAAAAGAACAAGTACTGTAAATTAATTTGCAATCATAAGGCATAATATATATATATTGAGTTGCAAGTGAGAGAAGTAGACTTCGATCAAATGCAAGTAGCTATATTATGCATCCTCATCATCACCCTCATGTATGCAACTTTTATGTAACATTAATAGGGGTTCTAATGAATAAGTTTACAAAACTTTTGCATTCATTACTTGATCTCCTTTTGTTCTAATATTATTTTATGTTTAAGATTTTACACACTAATTAAGGTAGTAATGAAGGAAGGTGTTTAACTGAATTATTACGTAAATAAAAATATTATTCTATTTGTCGTAAAAAGATTGTCACCTTTTAATTTATATATTATTTAAGGAAATATATATAATATTTTGTTAACTTATATATTTTTTTTTATCTATATCTTTAATTTATATTAATGAAATAATAAATATACTTTATCTTAATAATTAATAAAAGTAAATTGGAAACATTGATTATAAATATTTTTTATTTAATGAGACTAAACATGTATTTTGGGACATGTTAAAAAGAAATAATGGATAATTTTTTTGGAATAATTAATTATCTCTATTAAAAATATTCTTACACATTTCTAAAAAAAAATTAGTATGACATGCCATCAATTAGTAAACCAATCAAAGTTCTTTTTCACCAATCAAAGTTCTTTTTCACATATAATTAATATAATTAGCTTTGTACATATAGAAGACACCTCTAAATAATGATATAATTGATAAAAGATAATAAATATTTATAAAATGTCAACTATTTTGAAGTAAAATTTTTCTTTTAAAACGTGAAGTAACAACAAAAAGAGTATTAGATGTATCATCAACCCTAATATTATTGGTACTAAGGGAAAGGAATATAGTGCATTCAAGAACATCATCTTCTTCATCTACTATGGTCTTTCAACTCAACTAGCCAGAGGTGGATGCTGCTAGGCGAACTTTAGAAAAATTTAGTAAATATTATTATTTATTCTAATATGTATTATCCTTTTTTTTTTTTTAAGTATTGGAGAAGGGGTAATATATATTATCATTTACACTCATTTACCTTTTTACTTTTTTTTTTTAATTTTTATACATAACCAAACACATGTGTTTGAATTATATAAATAAAAAATATCACATCATTACAAACAATTTTATCTCTTATTTGTGTTTTATCCTTTTATAGTGAAAGGAGTGATCTTAAATTTGAATCTACTTACTTTTTTAATTTAACGTTTTTAATTTAATGTTGAGAAGAGCAATCTAATATAAATACTTTTATTAAATCAAATGTAATTACTAAGTAAATGAATATGTAAAGAAAAATTAAGCTTTTAAAGCGAAAATGTTATAAATATCATTAAGTAGAGCTCATATTTTAAGTTAATCCATTTTTAGTAAATTTTATATATATTTTTTTAAATTTGTTCATTCAACTTTTTCATGATAAATCCGAATTAATTTATTTTCTATTGAGCTTGAAGACATGAACATGAAGTCTGCCATTAAATGTGAAATCAAATTGAAAGTTGCTAAATACTTGATTTTGTATATAATATATTAAAAATCTTGATTAACCTTTGATTCCATGTTCTCTATTTCCCTCGGTTATTTCAAAATCAAACAAGGGAAGAAGATTTAACTTTCATATAACATATCAAAGTATAAAAGGTTTCAATATAGATTACAGGAGGAAGGGAATCATCAGTGGAAGAGATTGACAGTTTCTAATTTAATTTGAAAATTTGATTTAAATTCGTTTAAATAAATAATTCAAATTCAACTCGATTAAAGAAATGAAAAGAGTTGAATTTAAAATGATTCAAGAAATTTTAAATTAAATTTAGTCTAATCTGTAAGCTAATCTAAATAATTTGCTTTAAATTATTAAGTATTAATGATGAATAATTTAAATCCAAATATAATCATCAGAACATCTCCTAAAATCAATGTGACTTAAAAATAATTTATTTCAAAATTAAGTCGATTCAAAACCCCTATAATTTCACTTATTTATCACCTATGATCAACGGCCGTATGCAATTGCTTAGCGGCATGGATGGAAGGTTAAGGAATAGAGAGAAAGAGTAACAAGAAAATGAGCGTGCGGTGGGCGAACTCCGACTGACGTGGTGCACGTTTTATTCCATGAACCAATATGGAAGCTGTTAGAATGCGATAGATAGGGCTATCCATTTCCCTCTCCCAGTAGGCCTAGAGATTTTTTTACGTTATTGGGTGGCGTGGCATCATGACCATCGTTAAATCTAACACTCTCCCTGTCTAAAAAAAATTATAATCGTTTAATTTTTATATTATTTAAAAAATATTTAATATTTTATCAATTTGTTATTTATAATATATTTTTTTATTTGTATTATCAATTATATTTAATTAGAAAAGAAATATATTTTTTAATTTAATAATTAATGAGGATAAATTTTTTGATTTAATATAATGAACATATATTTTGAGATATTAAAAAAAATAATGAACAATTTTTTTTTTTTTGGGAGACGGAGGAAGCCAGTTCTGAGATTCCAAAGTAAGCTCCACAATTTGACGGCGTTTATTGTTTTGAAACACTTGTGGGTCATTATTAACTAATGGTGGTAGCCAGCAGATTAATTAATTAATGGCCAACGTTTTCAATTCAGTTTATCGTTCTTTCTATTTTTCTTTACGACCCAATTCAATTCTTTCTTGCGAAACCAATTAGGGATGGATGGATGTGAAATTTACAGCAAGTCTAATTCCTGAAGACTGTTTCATTTTCATGTAAATATCTTATTAAGGTTATCCATTTGGTCCTCATCCAAAACTGAGCCCTACGATGAGTGAAAGTTTGAGCCTTTTCTTTCATGTCCATTACTGTTTGGTTGACAGGCATTAGCTTGGTTTGATTGATCCTATACTTTCTATAGGACCTTTAGGTTTTCTCTGGTCTCTTGTGATTCATGTCAAATAAATAATACTAAGTGTATATTGTTTGGTTGAAATTGTGAGATGAAAACAGAAAAAATAGCCTTTGCATTGACATTTTACATGGAAATAAATTACATGAGATGTGTATATAACTAAAATATGAAAAAATAATTACCTAAATAATAAATGTACATAATGAAATTCATGTTCATATATAATTTGATTTAATAAATTCAATTAATTTTTAAAGATAAGTCCTCGTAAAAGTGAACAAAAATAATCTTAATAGAAATGAACATGATGAATAGAAGTTGAATATACTAATAATACCGTTATAACAATTGCAATGCATGAATGTTTACACTTATCATCTATTATTTTATAATATATTATTTTACAAATAACTCTCATATTCTAAAACACTTTATTGAATGTTTAATTATTAATTTCAAATAAAATTGACAAAAATCACCGAGTGGCCTCTAGGTCCTTGGTTCAACCCTCTCTCCTCCCATATTCCCCCCCTCCCCTTGTACACTTGATCAACAAAGTTATTAGTTTCAAATAAAAATAAAGTCGAGACTCAATAACCTTGATCAAAAAAGTTATTATTTTCAAATAAAAATAAAAGTCGAGACTCAATAATATGGTAGAAATTTTAATATGCATTTTGTTTACCACATAATTAATCCACAATTTATCATGTGTGTGATTTCTTTTAAATTAGATGATATTTTGTAATTTTTAACTAATCCATGCCTCAAATGTATTATGTAAATATTTTCTCATTGAATAATCCACCATGAACTCAGTTTAGAGAAAAATTTATGCGATTGAATTGATTCCATATGTACGATATGTACTTTACCAAAGTGATTACCAATCTTTTGGCAAGATTTTTAGCTAAAATTAGGTTGATGAATGACAATTTCTGAAGGAACAGAATCTTTAATTGCCTCTTATTTCATAAATCCTACAAGGAATTTTCTGCTTCATGTACAGTGCTACTGCTACAACTCAAGCATCTTCTAAATGTTGCACACATATAATATGTGAACTCTCATCAAAATCATCTCCCAAGTGGTTGATGAAAACTAATGTCTTCAAGTAATTCTAACACTCAATTTACAATCTCTTTCCTATATCTGCCAACTTTCTCGCAACACCAAATATGAATGCCTTCGTTAAGAGCCCTCTGTCAACACTGCAAGCAACAACGATAGCTCCCCCAATAATAACCACTTTGGTATGTTCCTACCTGGAGGTTCGTTGCATGAAGTCACTGCTTCAGATTCTGAAGAATTATCATCAATTCCCAAAAATCTCAGGAACTCTGGATTTATTTTGGAAGTGACTTGAGCCATCATAGCAGGACGAGAAAGTGGGGCAGCAGCCATTCTTGCTTTCTGGTAGGCATGCAACCCTGGCTCAATCTTTTTGACAGTTTCCCACATCCCCATGCGAATTCCAAGTTTTGCAATTTCCCATGGGATGCCCATATCTTCATGGTGGAAAAGTAGTACCTCACAGGCAGTCAGCTGGCCGTCACCTTCTGTTGATTTCACTAGCCAAGAATGGTAATAGATAGTAATTACTCATAGAAATATATGATTACATATGACAAAAAGAAAATAATATGAACAATCAAATCATATTTCCAAAGCCGATAATAACACTCTCTAATTAAGAATAAAAAAAAAATGCACGAGAAAATACACCATATACGCACTGTTCTGTTAAAGTCAACCTAAAGAGGTATTTTTAGTTGATATTTAGAAGGACAGGAGACAATCAACCTGCTTGAATACACCAACTTAAGTAATACAGGTCAACACGTCTGGGTTTATCATGCCTCGGAATAGAAGGATAGGGTACTCCCTGAAATGTGAAAGGAAAATTAGTCAGTTATTCAAGTTCAAATGCAGAAGCTGATTGATTCTAGGCATATTAGGCAATGGTGCATTGCTATTGCCAATAGAAAACTTTGGGCCAAAAAATAGAAGAAATCATCTTTGATAATTGAAAATCCAATATGAGTTGTAAGAGCCAAAAACTGATTTTGACAAAAACTCAAATTTGAAACTTTAGCAAATAGCTATTTAGTTACCTTCAGAATATAACTGAACTAATTTTATGTATAGCTAAAAATATCTCAATACTTAGAAATATCATAGTTTTAGTCAACAGTAATAGCCTTTTGCAATAGCAATACCAAACATGCTCTGACACAATCAAAAGGAAGTCAAATGAAGAGGATAGTACAAGGAAAAAAAATGAAAGGAAAACAGCCAAAAGATGAGATGAAGGAACAGTAAGTAACTTCTTTTTGATAACAAAGTAAGTCATGTCCATCCTTGTGGTCACATTTTCATGGTATGATGTTCACTAATTTTTTTACCATAAATTATACATTGGCTGAGCACTGTTCTAAATACAGCCCAATCAACTGAATTGGCTGGCTCTACAAATAAGCAATTTAGAGATTATCAACTCATCCAGAGCATTTATAGATTTCCTTTAATAACTATATTTACTATACTATAAAGATAAATAACAGTAAAAATAATAGTTAAATGTTCTATTATCATAAGTTATTTTATACTAATGTTAATCAACTTATATTAGCAGATTTATTAGATGTTTTTTATGCTACATACAAGTAATAATAAGTATGTAACAACTCATTAGATATAAGTTAAAAATAATATTAATGATTTCATTTAACAAATATTTATAATACTTGTCATATTATCTTTTATAATCAAATACTATGAACAAACCTTGTTTAGAAACACCTTATCATCAATTATATAATATTTAATAGTTATTTGACTATTATAAAAGATAATTAACGACTGAATAACTCATCTTCTAGATGACTTGTATTTTGTGGACACAGTCCGCTCATCCTTCCAAATGTTTTTTTTTTCTTTTTGACAATAATCCTTTCTGTTATCATTTTTTTTTTTTTTTTTACAATGTCAATTTTATAACTCCTCAAAAACATATTTTTTCATCTACTTCACTACTAAATGCCAATGATCTTTTTATTTTGCATCCTCATTCTATGTAGCAGCTCAGGCTTCATGTTTTGTCCCCCCAAATGTAAGATAAAATAGAAATGTTCAATTCGTACCTTGGTCACACAATAGTAAGATCCGTCTGACTCCCATATTCGTCGATATATTATGAATTCTCTGTCACTGCAGAAAAAGGGAAACTGCACGCGAAAGTGTTGAAAGGAGATAAGAATACACACCCAAGACAAGATATTGATTAGAGATCGTGGAACGCAAATACTTGCTTTTCGTATCCATTGCAAAGTCCCTGTTGTGGGACACTCTTATATTATAGCATAAAAAGCAAGCATGCTATCCCACACTCCCCGGAATTTGTCATCCCAAGTCTCGCGCTATCTCTGGTGTGGCATTCTCAAACACAGTTCTGCTACGATACTGAGGACCAGTCTAATAATTTTTCAAAACAAAAACCAATCAATAAAATGTACCAAAAACAGTATCCAATTCCATCAATTAAAATTCTATAAAAGATTCTGCAAACTCAATAGGAAGACCACATACTCTGAAACAAAATATGCACAAGAAAATAATTTAATTTTATTAATAGAATCCAAATGAACCCATAATAAAATTTTCATGTTTCAAATGAATTTTGAAGCGAAAGAATTCAATTGGATTATGCTTTTACAATGAGAAAAATGAAACCAAACTCTTTTGTTGTACTCCTATATTATCTTTGTCTTGAGCTGAGTTGTTAACATGGTGCAAGGGATTTTTGTGATTTACAGTTGAAATCACATTCACTTAAGTCCACTTAAATGAATACTTGAGAATCTCCTACAATCACCTGATTTGTATTTCTTACAAAATTCTACCCTTTAAAACTCAAATGAACTGAATTCTAGCACTATTGCAGTAACTCAAATGAATTGAACCGTAGATTGTAGTTTTCAAACATAAAAATCGACTGAAATAGAACACATTTCTGAATTCCAGCATGCATGCGGTCTCCAAACAATATTAAAGTTTAATCATTCAGCTATTAATTGAACAAGAGGAGAATATTTCACCTTGGGATCCCTCCTCCATGCTTGGTAGCTCATACAAGGGGTGGAACGATCCATCATTTGTATCCATGTAGGACCTCCATCTTTCACCTCAACAAGCTGGTATAAATGTTCTAAATCCTTCTCCGTCACAAGATTGGCAACATTAGATTGTCTTTCATTCAGCTGTGATGTGCTAGAAGAGTACAACTGAGTAATAATTAAATTGTCCCATATTGCACCAAACATACTGGAAAAACAAAATTTTGCCGTTTGATTATTTAAAATGACGTTTAAAATTAATCAGCAGCAACAGATTATTCAACATGCATCACTCAGCAGGGGATCATTCTAGCAATTTTGTTTGTGTGTGTGTATCTATAGACTTCAACATTCTATTCCCATGAACTGCCTTTTATCCAGTTGCCATCGTTTGTAAAGATGGTAGAAGCAATCCTAATTTTGTCTCAAGTGCATGATGAAATCAAAGGTTTGAACTTTGAAGTCTCAAACAAAAACTTCACAGAAAAATTGATATCTGGTTCTGCACTGTTTTTAATGATTAAGAAAACAATTACTTAACTTCTTAATTCAAACAAAATAATTTTAGCGCTAATCTAAAATTTTTGAAGTTCTTTTTCTGGGTTGAGAATGAAATAGTGATTAATAGCATAAAAGTCCATATACCTGCAACGTTCATATTCTGCAGTGGATAGAGGCGTTGGGTTTTTTGCCTACAGGATTATTAACCACCCAAGATTCACCCCTCACTATTTGGTGACCCGACCATGAATGAATTGAAGCACGGCGCATAAGCAAGACCCTTAAATGGAGCCACTAAAGACCAACAGGGCGAGGATTGCAAAGAGGAATCCAAAAATTTTGACACAAGTAGTTAATTTGTCTCCTCTCCAGGTTATCCATTTGGGCTTTCCATGCCCATCCAATTATTAACCCAACCGAAAAAGCTTCCCCAATGGGCCCACAAATACCTCCATCTATAAACACAATCCCAACATTGATGGGTTCTCCAAAATCCCATTTACAGCCTCAATCAAGGCCATGGCATCACAAGTTCTTTCGTATTTACAGGAAAGAAGAAAAAAGAAATGGAGGCATGAACATAAAAAAATGCGAAGTCGTGACTTTCAAAAGAAATATCAAATCCCATGAAGGAAAAAAAAAAAAAAAGAAAGAAAAGGAGATGACTTTGTTAACAAAAGGACAGAAAATGAGTTTTCCTGTGTGATTTAAAAGATGATTGAGACGTTAAAGGTGGGAAGAGAAGGAGGGTGGGTTTCATCATGTGACCATGATGTTGTTGAGACGAATTCCTAAGCCACAACAAAAGCGTGTTCGGTGGAGGAGAAGCGTCTAAGATGGGAAAGTATTGGAAGCGTAGGAAAAAAAAAAGGATTGGTGGAGAATGGAACGAGAGATTGATAAGCATCCCAAAGATTTTTTTATGTGGAAGATATGGAAATGAGGATTCCGAAATTCTTGAGCTCCTTCAGTCCCTTGTGTTTCTTTCTCTCTGCGTGAAGACAAAAAAGTCCACTTATTGCCTTGATTTTGTGATTGCCGACCCCTTGTTTTTCACGTTGCTAAAACGTACTAGTTTGATTTTCCTTTGGGATACAGTCAATTGTTATAAAATTTTATTTATAAATTCAAATTATTACATTTTTTAAATTTAATTTCATTAATATAATTTTTATGAAATAATTTTAATTTATTCTTAACTTAATTATAAATTATTTATTTTTCATTAGACTCATTTCTTTATTTCACAATTTATTAACAACAAAGTGAAATTTAACATATGCCAAAAATCTCAAATTTTACTTACAATTTTAAATTTCATAATTTAACGTCCAATAAATATATGTTGATTCTAAAGATTTCCAAAAATATCAATACATAATATCTCTAAATTACAAATTAAATAAGAAGATATGTAAGCACAAAGCCAATAAATAGATATACACTTACTCTTTTTTTTTTTAATACATCTAAAGCTATAATTCAAAAATGTACAAGTAGAAAAGTAAAATATTAAATTACTCATGAAAAAAAAATTAAAATAAAGGTATATATATATATATATATATTGTTTAATTTTTTTATTTATCAAATTAATTATTTGATAAATCATTAATTAATAATAAAATGCTAAGAACTAGATACTTTTTATTTTATGAAAATCATTAATTTATTTAAAATAACAAATATTTAATTTTAAATCACCATAAATATTATATTGTTAATGTAATTTGATGGTGCCTTGATTGCCGAAGAGAGTAAAGGCCTTGACAAAGGGTGAATAAACATAAGCTTGGAGGACTGTGTCCTCTACAGTCACTTTAATGCTTAAGTTAGTCTAAGAGTTTTTTGAGTATAGAGAACTTGAGAAATAAAAGTAAATAATAAAAAAAAATCTTAACAAAACGTATTTTGGTTGTTGAGAAAATGATTATTTATATCATTCCTCATTTTAGATCCTTAATAGATATGTCAAAAATAGTATCCATTGGGTTTGTCCTTATTATTCCAAAATATACAAAAAAGTATATACTGTATAACCTTCTTTTGCTAGTCGAACGTTAAAGATGTAACTCTCTTTCGTCAGTTGAATGTTGTGTGCTACTAGTCTGTTAGTAAATTTTTTGAACGTTGTTGTCATTCGATTGTTCGATGTATCTCTTGTTATAAAGGTCCAACTTAAGTGTGTATACTATTCACATGGAGGACACGTATCCATTGTGATGGTGCTTAGTTAGACGAACTCTATCACTATTCCCCCAAAAGGTGATGTTCTTTGACATTTATGTCAGAGGGTCTTTCTAGTCCGAATGTTGAGTCAACCCTAATGGCACTTCCAGTAATGTGTTAACTATTTAAATGTTTTATTTTCGTTACCTTTGTCCTTTCAACTCTTACACCACTTTAAATTTTGAGCCGATTTAAAATTCTATTGTGTCTGTTAGGTAGCGCATTTTATTGTGAGCACGTCTGTTAAGGTATATCCTCATTCTATGTAAGGTTGGGTCGATTTTATAGTTTCACTTTCTTTTGAAAATTTTCTGCTAACTCTCCTTTTCATTTCTTTTGCCCTAGGATTTTCTACATTAGTCTTCTTGTGAGCTCTTCCTTCACCAGGTATTGTGGTGTTATTCTTCATTTTTATTTTTTTTAGTTTCTTTTATTCACAGTTTGTTTTTTTACTCCTTGTTTTTGGAAATTATGGGTGAAACCATAGAGTAGACTTTAGGTAAACTTATGAAGTATCAAAGTTCCATTAGAACTAAAGATTTGGATCACTTTCGATTCTTGTATGAGATACTTACTAGGTACCAACTATCCTGTTGCCCATCCGGATATACGATTCCTAACCACACCGACGTCAAAACTATCATTGTGTTATAGGAGCAAATAGAGGTTGGGCTTCATTTTTCCATTCACCCCTCATTGCTAAGTTTTTTTCATTACCTACTCAATTTCATTAATCCAACTTCACCCAAACGCCATTAAAATTCTCATCAGTATTTTTGAGATTTGTCGAGTAAAGGACCTTAAGCTTATGACATCGCACATCCAATATATATACAGTGTTACCCATAGATCTAGTTAATTGTTCCTGGCCATAACTGCCAAAGCGGGGAGTAAGTCTATGTTTTTCCTTCCCTCTTCCTTAAAGGATTGGTTAGACAAATTTTTCTTCATTTACTATTCTCTTGACTTTGTAAATCTTCCTTACAAATTTATGGACAAACCTTCTGCTCCACCACTTCCTATAGGTGAAGATGATGGGAACTTGTTTTCCCTTATTATTAATAAATGTTTTAAGGTTCAGCCTTCTTGGAAGAAATACATTTGTCGATTTGTTCAGAATCACAATAGGGCTATCAAGTTTTTTGTTGAAAAATTGGAGGGCGATTATTGGTCCGAAGAGAAAGTTGTACCTCCAGGATCGAAGCCTAAGTAGAAGAAAATTGAAGATATATGACTTTTGCCTTTGTGTTTTATACTTTACTGATATCTACTAAATATTGTGTGATGCAGGTGACATGGAATTCCTTAAGAGCATTTGGGTGGATCTGAACACTGAGAAGGATGTTTTGGATGTTCTCCCCATGAGTAGGGAAGGTAAACCGATTATGGAGGACATCCCACTTTCTTGCCCAAAGTAAACAATAGTGGTAATCCGCGAACTCCCTCCTCCTCCACCTACCAAGAAGACTCCTCCTCTTATTGTCTCAAAAGATAAAGGCAAGGGCAAAGTAGTGCAGAAGAAGAAAGGGGAGAAAAGAAAGAATCCTTTTGCAGTGGAGAAGAGCAACTCAAAAGACGAACAGAGGGGGTTCAAGAGAAGATTGAAGCCCCATAGGCCTTAGGGGAGGAATGTCTGAACCCCAAAAAGTGGTTGGAGACCAACCTAAATGGCATTGTCCAAAACTTAGCTATCTGCGATAAGTTCCTAGACTTCTCTAGCTTGACAAGTAAGAGTGTTCGACCATTCCTTCTGAGGCTTTAGGGCTCACTAGTGTTATGCATATGCTCCGAGGCCTACAGATGCTTAAGGAGAGACAAAGGAGAAGACACACTGCTGAAGAGTTTTCTGCTTTAAGTATTGATTAGATTTTACTTTTATTTTTGCTATGAATTTCATTTATTATGTCGAACAGGTTGCTTAAGGAAGGATGACTCAATCGATTGAGGAGCACAAGTTTAAGTTGGCCACCGTTCACAATAATTATTCCTTAGACTTGAAGAAGGAAAAGCTTTCAGTAGTGAAATTGAATACGACCCTAACTCAGAGAGATGCGGAGCTGGTGAAGAATAATGCTTTGTTAAAGAAGGAAGATAATTAATTGAAAATCATCTGCTCTGCTATACGAGGTCTGCATAGCTGTGTGGAAGATCTTGTTAACATCGACAAAGCTAGGGAGGCAGAAACGTCCACCTTGCTTTTTCTAGTTTTGACATCCTATAGGCAGATAGTGAAGAAGGTTCCGGAAAGGATCATCCTGGGGAAGATTTCTCCAAGCTCAAGTGCATAGACTTGGAAAAAAAATATAAAGGATGCGCATATCGGGTTAAAAAAAATAACAGTAGGAAATTGTCCTTCGATACTCCATCTCACTATTCAATTCTAGCTTGACAAGAAATCTCACATGGTGAAGGTGGTGATGGTTCCAGGACTTAAGGGGGCATCTGCCTCTAGCGGCGAGCTAGATTCAACCCTTTTTGGGATGGCAAAGTCTGTTCCTTCAATTATAGTTTCAGATAGGGAAACTCAAAATGGTGAGGATCCCTCCTCTTTGGTTGTCCCTACATCAAAGGTTCAGAAAGAAATAGTGGATTTAGAAGGCTTTTTTCCTTCATAAGAAGATCCACAGAAAAATGGCTCTCCCTCCGAAAGCCTTAAAGAAGCACTTGTTGTTGTAAACCATCTCCTTCTGAAAAATTGAATAATTATGCTCCTCTTTGTAAATTGTAATCATCTTGTAGTAGACGATTTTTTGTAATGATAATAAACATTTTTTTCGATTATACTTTTCTTTGTTTTCTATTTTCTTTCTTGCTTTCTAAAAGTGAACAATGGAATAATAAGTGATAAAATATCAAACTCACATACACTTTTATTTGATGGTTCATTATCTTTTTGTTGAACAGATTCTGGACTAGAGGGCTTTTAAGCTTATAAAGTTGAATAAATATGCCCTTGGCAAAATAAGTTGAAATAACTAAGTATAAAAAGCTTGTCATAAAATAAACTAAGTTTAACTTGACCAAGTGTAAAAGCTATAAAAGTTTAAGCAAATTGTAATGAAATGACTAAGTATAAAAGTTCTTAAGAACGTTATGTTGGCGAACAGTCTTAGTAACAAGTTATACTAAGTATAAAAATTGATAAGTTGTACATGTCTTACTTTCTTTTGAGCTGGAGCAGTCTCTTGGTAAGCCTTTGTAAGGTTGAACACATAATGAAGTGTTTAACCCGTAAACTATTTTTTTTTGAAATTGAACTATTATGAGGTCTTTAATTTTGACAAAAAGTTTGACTTTTAGGGGAGCCAAACATATTTCCCTTTTTTTTATAGTCGTTTAGGTTAGTCGAACATATATTTTCATTTATTAGAATTTATGGCGTTATTGGGTGAGCTGAACCCCTTACATAATAGAATTTATGATTTTATTAGGTGAACTGAACCTTTTATAAAGATGATAAATGTTATGGTCTCTTAAGGGGGTCGAATCCTTAATAGACATGATGAATATTATTGTCCTTTAAGGGAGGGGGGGGGGGGGGGGGGGGGGGGGTTCCAACCCTTTTTATATAGGATATAATTGTAAAACGGTTTATTAAAATTAATAAAAAAAATATGCAAAAAACAAAAATTT
>CATIWR010060267.1:0-21007 GCA_949677035.1 Omphalea diandra
AAGCCATGATTAAAGGAGCTGGTCTTTTTTGAACCAATCCAAAAATTTTGGATTTGGTTTTGGAGTGAGATTTGTATCTGAAGTGGGGATGATTTTAGAAGGTGATGGTTTTGTTCCATCAATGAAACCGTGCAAATCTTGAAAGTTTAAGATAAGACCGAATTGAGTTTTCCATGCAAGATAGTTAGTGGAATTCAATTTAATAGAGAAGAAAGAAGAAGAATTGATGGACGAATTAGAGGAGGAAGAAGAGGATGAAGAGAGAGGAACAAAAGCCATTTTGGATCAAAGATAAACAATTCTACCAAAAGCCTAGACTTATGGATAGAGGCCCAAAGATCTCCTTATGCCATAGTTATAGACCCAATCCACCACGCACCGCAGCTTATCTTTCATTAGGCAGAGACTCGACACCTCTTTGAGGATTCCGTGGATCGAACCCATGACTAGAGGACATAAGGGAGGCTCTGATACCATGCAAATAATGAGAAGAAGAAAAGAATTTGAAGAATTTTAGAAAATATGTATATATGATAAAGGCAGAGAACCAGTCTTATATACAAACCTATTTTCCTTGTATACAAGCCTATAATTAGACCAATAATCAAGTCTATAATTAAACATATAATTAAGCCTATAATCAAGCCTATAATTAAGCATATAATTAAGCCTATAATCAAGCCTATAATTAAGCCTATAATTATGATAATTACTACAATTAAAAGATAAACACTAAATAAGAAATTTACAGTACAAGATATAAAAATATTCATATCAGTAACAGGTCGGTGTGTAAGGGCAAAGCTTGTCCATAAGATAAACACTATTTTTCAAGCATGAAATTTTAACATATACATGAAGTTGTAAAGTTCACATAATTAATAGGTTGGTTGCTTTCCATATTAACAACATATAGAAATACAAAAAGCTGCAAGCACTAGCTACAGGAAAAGAACAGATTCCTTTTGAGAATACAACAGCCCTGGTATAGATAACGGAGATATTTATAAGCAGAGGTCAAATTATAGAAATAAGATATGAGCGAAAAAGGGTGGACGAGTGATGGTGAAGGGAAAAGAAAATATATCAGAAGCAAGGAGCTGGAAATAAGGGCAAATGCCGGTAAAGTGGAGGCAATAGTAGACAAGTCTGCGCTTCAAATACACGCATGCTTTGCAATCCTCTATTCTTTGTCTCCATTACCCTTTTCTTTCTGTACATGCCAACCTGTTTTTCCAACAAGCTTTAGCCCCACATTTATTTCTTAATTTCATCTAACTCAACTTTAACCTAATAATAGGCTCTTAGATTATTTAATTTGCTTTTGTTATGGTGGCTTTCTTCTACATCTCTCAACTTTTTACATATTGTTTAAGGGTAAAAGAATCTAGTTGAATTTCCTACAGCATTCAACAATTAAAAGCTCCTACTACAATTATTTTCTGACCTCATGTTTGGTTTTTGCTTAGATATATATTGATTAATTTGATGAAGTCAAAAAATGGGACCCCATAGCTAGGGAGTCCCATGATATGTCATCTTAGATGAGGAACTTGCAAAACAGATGGCAACTGGAGTTTGAGGTTGAGGACCTTAGATTAGATGTGTTCCCAGAGACCATTCGATTAAGAAATCGTTAATGCAAATTTTTTTTTTACTGTATAAGAAATATTTAAATTTTAAAGACATGAAATTGTTAAGTTTGAACCGTTAATGCTCTCAACTGAATAAATTATGTATCCACTAAATTATTCACTCAATGATAGAGTCAGTTCAATATAAGGGGAAATTAGAGGAAAAAAGATGTTTAACATAAATAGTAGAGAATGGTATGACGAAAATAGATCATCTAATTACATTTTGTTACCAACATATTTGTAATAGAGAAACAGATACTCTTACCAACTAATTTCACCTTCATCATCTATCTTCTTCCCTTTGCATTAATGTGTCACTGAGAAAAAAAAAATTACACCATGATGATTTGAACTTTTTTTTTTTTGGTACATCGAAAATATGATATATCATATCTCCTCTTCAAAATGCTATATAGAAAGCAAGTCTTTAATTTCAAACTAAAGTGTGGTAGAGAAATTATTTTTACATTTGAAATTAAAAGCATGCTTGGTATTGCTATTGTGAAAATTTAATTTTGAAATAAAAATTAGAAGAGATTTTTCTTTTGTATGTGACTGATTATAGATTTTTTTAATATGAGTTTTATATGTAAAAAGTTATAGGAAAAATCTTAAAATATTATATTCTTTTAAAATCGATTTTTTACTTACAATTTTGATACTAAAAAAATCTATAATCACTTGTGGAAGAAAATATTTTCTAATTTTTCTTTCAAAGTTAAATTTTCAGAATAGTAATGCCGATCACGATGTCAAATCATCTATTGTACATGTACTTGTAAATTGTTAAAAGGTAACATTTAAATAGATCATTTGAACATGTAATTTCGAAAAAAAAAAATGTAAACATCATAATAAAGATTTCCATTATATTGCTATTAGAAAATTTTGATTTTAAGATTAAAAATAGAAGAAGTTTTTAATATCTGATTATAGATTTTTTGAATATAAGTTTTATAAGTAAAAAATTGCAATTCATATCATTTTCAAAAACAAACTTTTTCAAAATCAAATTTTTTACTCATAAAACTTACATTGAAAAAAATTATAATCAATTAGAAGATAAATTCTCTACTATTTTTTTTTGTCTCAAAGTTATATATTTTTAATGGCAATGACAAACATGATCTACATAAGGTGCTGCACTATCTAATAATAAAGATGCACATATCTACATAAATTGCTATTCAAAAAATTTTCAAAAATAAACTTTTCAAAATCAAATTTTTTATTCATAAAACTTACATTGAAAAAAATTATAATCAATTAGACGAGAAAATTTCTATTATTTTTTTTTGTCTCAAAATCAGATTTTTTCAATGGCAATGACAAACATGCTCTACAGAAGGTGCTGCACTATCTAATGATAGAGATACACATATCATCATATACGTGTTATGCACCAGTCTTGTTGGTAAATTTTGAACATTAAGACAATAACATTGGTTGGGTTGTGAATAGAAAAAAGCAGAGATGAGTCTTTATTGTTGTTAATCCACTAATCATTCATTGAGTATGACTACTATAGCAACCACATCTGTCATAGAAGCTAAATTTCTTGAGAAAATTGCAAGTACTGTATGGAATGTAATGCCCCAGCATGGCACCTCCTTCCTTGTATATAGAATGATAGTAGTCGAAATATATCAACATCAGATCACTCAGGTCAAAAGAAATAAAAAATGAATGGCTAACCGGAGACCCTGGATTTGCAGATTACATGTTCATAAAAGACCCACAAAACAGACAAGTGGGTCCATTGGATAGGTGTTAATCTTATTAGATTTTCATTAGTAGATCGTATACAAGAAATACAGGTAGCGTGTCGTTGTCATTCTGGTCCAGTGCGAGACAGATAATAATAATACAGTACTTGGCGAGTTACCCAAATTCTTTATACAATTAAACAGAAAACAGTACCATGCAGACCACCATTACTATCGGTAAGTAATTGAGAAGAAGTACATCTATAATGCACGAAAATTTTTGTAGGAAATCATTTTTGCATTTCGAAAATATTTTCTTTCAAGAAACTCACCGAAACTCTTCAGAAACATTTCGGATACATTTCTGTAATTTTGAAAAATTAAGAAATACATTTCTACTTTGAAAACATAATTTCTTTTTCACTGCTAATTTTTGTTCTAAAATTTATGGACAATTAATATTTATTTTTAAATATTTAATTGATTATTATCATCTCATTTATTCTTTATAGTTAATATTGATTTAGATAATTATCTTTAATATTATTTTTTGTATGATCTCATAATTATTTGCTTCAATATTTATTATATGTAAGAAAAAATATTTATAAATATGTCCCTATATTTTTTTATATTTTTACGTTTTCTCATTTTTTTTTCTATATTTTAAACAAATACCATTTCCTTATGTCTGTTTCCGCATTTTCTGTTTTCGTGCTACCCGATTGCGATCTGTTTGGATAGTTTTTTTTTTTTTTTTTACCATGAAGATAGAAAATGAAGAAATAAAATACAAAATGTGAATGAAAATAATAGTGTTAATATCATGAATTGGAAAATAAATACTAAACATGATTTAGTAAAAAAAATTATTACTATTATATTGTCTGGGTAACGTTAAATTAGATTGATATGATTATAAAAAAATGAATTAAAAAGCTATAAAAATTAATTAAAGTAAATATAAGGTGCAACGAGATGAAGATGACGTCTATTAGTATCCATAATATATTTATTTTAGTAGCTGCAAAGATAATTTTTGAAGTTGTAAGATAGAACTGAGTTAAAATGTAATTGATTAACAGAAAAAAATTTCAGACATCATAGCCTAACCATAATCATAAGTCATAACCATAAACATCATAAATAAATCCGTAAAGAGACTTATAGGGTGGCTCCTAGGAATCTGATAGCTCATTTCCTTCTCTTTATAATAAGTTTCCAAACCCTTCTCTTGTCTCTGTCTTTAAACTCACACAATTAAGTCTACAAAGTTTTCATGGCTTCTCCATATGAAAATTGTACTCCCACTGTCGCCATTATGAAAACGGTCTCTGTATACCCAAAAATCTTGCATCCTCCATGAATTCTCAACGTTTCCAACTTGGACAGGCAGTGCCCTAACCTCATGTACTTGGTTTTCTTTAACAAGCCATCTCATGCTTATGACAACTTGTCATTGGACTCAGTTATCTGGCTTGGAAGAGACATTGGCGATCTGGTATCCTGCAGCAGGTAGGTTGAACTTGAATCCAGGATATGGAAAGCTCAACCTCTGGTGCGACAACGAAGGTGCAGCTCTAATTGAGGCCGTGACTCAAGTGAAGATCTCAGATCTTGGAGACCTATCACAGTACAATTAATTCTTTGAAAATCTGGTCTATAGACCTGTTTTCAATGGGAATTTTTCTGGGATGCCTTCGGTCGCTGCTCAGGTGAGAACTCATGAAGTTTCACATGTATATATTGCAGAGATCTTACTGTTTATGATAGACATTTAATATGATATTTCGAAGTCATTAGAGTTTCATATAGAATTCCTTCTTACACGTCAATTCATTTACTACATATCATATCTTATATTTTGTTTAGGTCCTCATCTCGCACATCCAAACTCAAGCTGTGTTATTAGCTATATGATCTTCACTTTCACTTTAGTGATATTGAAATCATATTTAGGGTTGTGAATTTACTCTCAAAAGAAAAAAAAAAAAAAAAAAAACTAAAGTCCTCTCCAAGCTTAAGTTACTAATTAAATTACTTGCAATTCTAAACATATATGACGATATGTTTTTCCCCCCTCATGATATTAAGCATACACTCTTCCAATTGTTCTTAAGAAAATTGAAGTGAGAAAGGAGATAAAAGACAGTGGATATAGTTTTAACTAATATTTGCCTTCTATGGCTAATTTGCAAATGAGTGTAAAAAAAAAATTAGAGAAATAGGATAAATAAAAAAATATTTATAAAAATAGAGTAAATCAAAAAGTATTTAGCGTATAGAGATAGTCAATATTAGTCGTCTGTCAATTAAATAAGTGGACGTTACTGTACATATATGACCTGTTAGTTTGAATTTTTTTCAAATTTTTCGTTGTTCATTTGCCTGTTAAACTGGCTGACGAACATCATTCTCGGTAGGATTGATGTGGGAAATTCTCATGCGGGAATCTCTGTTGCAAGTAGAGATTTTTACCTCTATGAAGTTCGTCCACCAGTTAAACTGGTGGATGAACAACACTATATACCTTCATCCAGACGATGAGGGGGTTTGAAAATAATGAAAATTTTTCTCCCTCAGCTGCTTTTACAATTTCTCCTTCTCTCAAATTATTCTCAAGCAGAAATGAGACTTATTTCAGCTGAGCAAAGATGAGACTCAGTTCAGCTGAGTAGAGATGAGTCATCTCTACTTGCAGTAGAGATGAGTCTCATATCTGCAGCAAGCAAAGATTCTTATCTCTGTGAAATTTGTCCGCTAGTTAAACTGGAGGACGAACAACACTATATATACCTACATCTAAACGATGAGGGGGTTTGAAAATAACAAAAAAATTTTTCCCTCAGCTGCTCTTAAAATTTCTCCCTCTTTTAAATAATCCTCAGTTATTCTCAATTTCTATCTATATCAAGCTTTCTGAATATTTTTTTAGTTAACCACGCAAAAAAAAAAAATTCTTGTGATACTCTACCAGGCAAAAAATGTTTTATATTTATTTTATTTTCTTCTTTGATACTAGATAATAAAATATGTGATAATAATTCTATTTTTTGTATGGTATGCATGAATAAAGAAATTATTATTGAGTTAAATTGAAGATATTTTGTTGTGGAATAATATATAAGGTTAGTTTTTAGACTCGAATAAATTTTAATATTATTTTGCAATATTAAAATATTTAAGGTTCAGTAAATATTGTAATAGTTTAGGCTCATAAAAATAATGAAAAGAAAACTTATACTTAATTTTTTATAAAAACATTTGTGTAGTTGTTGCTATTAACATGAATAATATTTTCATTTAATGTAATCTTGATACTGGATATTTTCATTTAATTTAATCTTAATACTGGATAATGAATAACTAATTTATATCACCACTACATATGGGTCATTAGAGAGTATTGGACTTTCAATTATACCTCAGTCATTTTAGCATACAATGCTATATATGGTCCATCAGAGGGTGTTGACCCTTCATCTACGCTACAATCATTTAAGTTTTACACTGCTAAATATGGCTAATTACAGGTGTTCGACCTTCATCCATGACATCGTCATCTCATCCATTTAGTAATACATATGGGTTATTAGGAGACCAACTGAACATTTCACTTCCACCTTTTGGCTCCACTACACATATGGTCTGTCCATCTAAGCTTAGGGGTGACCAAACAGTCTATTCGGTTCGGTTTTTTATCAAATTTTTATAAACATAATTTTTTATACTTAAAACTGCACCACACCAAAATTTTTGAAAAACTGAATTAACCGAATAGATTAAACCAAAATTTATGTGTCTATAAATCGAATTGAACCTATAAAAGTTCAGTTCGGTTTAGTTTGTTTCAATTAAATTACATGTATTTTAAATATGGTTTGATTCAAATTGGCTTGATTTATTAATTACTTCAATTAAGTCAGTTTTTTATCTAAAAAAACGAATCAAAAATCGATTTTTTAAAAAAATTATAACTGAACCAAATCAATTTTATTAAAGAATCAAATTGAACCTAACCGAACCCATTCTATTCATTCAGTTTTTTCGGTTCGATCTGATTTTTGCTCACCCCTATCTGAGCTTTTTCAGTCTTACATGAGTTTGTTGTCTTCTATACCCCCACCATCATGGCAAACAAAACCTGGTTTCTCACCTTGGACAGATCAGCCTTGTATGTCATTCATTTTGTCTTTTGGACAGCAAACTAAGCCATATACTACTTTGAATAGTACAATTCCTAATATTTTTAGTATCCCTTCCTACAATCAGATATTAGTTCAGTCTAAATTCAATCTTGGATCTTCTACAATTTCTCCTTTTACACAACATCATACAGATGAAGTTAAACTTCAAGATTACGATGTAGATGATCATTATATTTCTACTGCTAGTTTACAAGGTACTGCATTCATAAATAGACACTCATAACGAATTATAAGACATTCAAATTGTGACACTAAATAGTTGTATTTTTGTTTCTATACGTCTTTTGTTATATTTACTTTAAATTATGAGATAAATTAGTTACTCAATAAATTTAGTCTTCTCTAAATTAAATTTACAATTGGATAAATGGTGGTTTCTCAAAATTTTTTAAAAAAACATAATATATTTAAATATAAACAAACACATTGTTAGTGCAATATATTTTTCAAAAAGTAAATATCTTCAGATGAAACTATATATATATATATATATATATAATGTTGTAAGGAACTAAATAAAAAATACTTAGATATACACTTATAGCGTCTTCTTTCCCACTTGATGATAATTAAAATTTTTAAAATTACTTCTACAAAATAATCTTTTACTTTTTGAATATATATTTTTTACTTATAAGAATATACCTTAACTAAATATTATTTCTAAAAAATTAATTTTAATAAATATATAAATTTATATTACAAAATGTAAAAGATAAAATTTAAGTTACAAAATTATATACATAGACATTACGTTGGTATATATAAAATTGTTCATGCATGAACTAATTTTCAAATAAAAAATGTGTCTGACACTTATAGTGGTGGACATAAAATTGATTTCATAATTCTATTGACCATTATTTTCAATAATATTTCATTGATGCACTATACTTTTTTTGAAAATAATTTGTTCACCACTTATGAAACAATTGAAAAATAAAAAAATATAAATGGATTTATATCATTTCTTCTTTTTTATTTTATACTTTATTTTAAAATATTAATACTTTATTTTTAATAATAATAATAATAATAATAATAATAATAATAATATGTATTATACTTTATCTTCTTTATCTTTACAATATAATAATATAAAATATATTCAAATTAATATTATAATATAATATTTAAATATCTTAATATTATAAAATATTAATATTATAAAAATATTATAAAAAATCAAAATTTTTATTTCATCCGTCAGTTAAATTGGTGTATGAAATAAAAAAATTTGACTCCAATTTCATCATTTCCGGGAATCCCAGGAATAATATTCGTATGCTAGTTTAACTAGCGATGAACAAGCACAACAACGTCTGTCACTTTAACTGTCAGACGAATATTGATTATTGCTTTCAACAATATTTCATTGATATACTAATTTTTTTAAAAAATAGTTTGTTCACCACTTATAATAGCAGATGAAACAATTAGAACATAAAAAAAATATTTAGTTGTTCGCCAATTAAATTGACGGTCGAAATAATAAAACATTCACTCCTCCATCAATTTAACTAGCGGACTAATTACATACATGAACGTTACATTTGTGCATATAAAATTGTTTTTGCATGAACTAATTTTCAAACGAAAAATGTGTCTGACACTTATATTGGCGAACATAAAATTGGTTTCATAATTCAATTAACTATTGTTTCCAATAATATTTCATTGGCATATTAAACTTTTTTTGAAAAAAATTCATTTGCCATTTATAATAGCGAACGAAACAATTGAAAAATAAAAAAAATTAAATGGATTTATATCCCTTCTTCTTTCTTTATTTTGTACTTTTTATACTTTATTTTAAAATATTTTAATGCTTTATTTTTATAATATTTTATAATATTATATTATTCTATAATAATTTAGAATATTATAATAATATGTATTATACTTTATCCTCTTTATCTTTATAATATAATAATATAAAATATAATAAAAATAAATATTATAATAAAATTATAATAAATATTATAGTATAATATTTAAATATCTTAATATTATAAAATATTAACATTATAAAAAATCAAAATTTTTATTCCATTCGCCAGTTTAATTGACTGATGAAATAAAAAAAAATTTGTGCTGAAAAAATTGCACCCGTTGGCTGCTGGAATCTTTGATTCCATCATTCTCGAGAATGATGTTTATCTACCAGTTTAACTGGCGGACGAACAATACTGATCACCATTTTTCTCTAAATAATTTTTCATCTTATTCTACTTTTGTACATATTTTTTTTACCCTATTTCTCTAATTTCTTTTTACCCTCATTTGCAAATTAACCCTGCCTTCTACAGGTGACAAAATTTGGTTGTGGAGGGTATTCTGGTTGTATAGGACAAGCCATTCCCTGTTTGATGGACCAGCCACCTTTGATTTTATGTGTGCATGGGCTTCTAATTCTGCAATTATGAAAGAAAAGGGCAGACATGATCAGCACATACAGAAACCAGTTCATGAGAAAAGGCCACTTGCACGGGCGGGTTGTTGTCATCGTGCTCAAAAACTCAACGTCGTGATCAGGGCTGCAGCCATAGATCTTTTGTCAGCTGATAAAGCAAGCTGTTGCTGATGATCATCAGCAGAATCTTGCCGTAGATTATGGAAGATTACTTGGAGATCAAAACCCATTTATTCAAAAGACTTTTCATGTGAGTGGTGCAATGATAGAAAAACTAAAGAGGAAGACATTGGGCGAGAGGAGAGGCAGCTTGTCATGTTCATCCTTTGACGTAGTCACGGCACATCTCTGGAAGGTAATTAACAATTACTTAATATTTATGTTTATTTTTGCCTGATATGATACTAAAATCTACTTATATATTGATTGATTTCCAAAAGTGCATAATTTAGCCTCATGAGTCATGACCGAAAGGATATGTAAGGATTATTAGGCCAGGTTCTGACGATATTAAGGAGAATAAATGAAGACTTATTATAGTTGAGATATGAGAGATTTTTAAACTGATAAAGACAACAATTTGCATCATGAAGCTGATTCTACACTGATTTTTAACCATATGGAAGACCAAAATTTGAAAGCCAAAATGGACTGAACTCGTAAAACAAACGAAAAAGCCTGGCACGTGAGCTGGGCAAGAGCCAGACAAGAAACAAGTACCCAATAAACAGGAAAAGAAGATTATAACAAATTAAATACGTGTCTACTACAAAGATTCTGAAGTTGGTAATTGCATTTCACGTAACAATAGAATCTAAGACCATATTTAACATGGTTATCATTCTCTTAATATTCTATTTATTATCCCCTTTTTTTTCTCCCTCTTTATAAAGTTTCCTGGCTACCCAAACTTTATTTTATTGCCCCCTTACGAAAACAACTGGTAGGCAATCTAGTTCAGTCATTACAAGGAATTTAGTTTTAAATATACATTGCATGACGATAATTATAGGTTTGACAAAAAACAAATAAAAGTCCACTAAATGACGAAGTACATGAACAGATATATGTATGCGCGCTAATGCTAGGAATGATTAAATTCATAACCGTAAATCATTTTTAGGAAGTACAGTTATCATTGAGTGCATGTGTGTGTGTGTGTAATTAGGAGAATTTTTATGAATCTTGGATCGTAAACAATCACCGAAGAAGAGTTATGCTTGTAAAAATTTAGGAAGTACAGTTATCATTGAGTGCGTGTGTGTGTGTATAATTAGGAGAATTTTGATGAATCTTGGATCGTAAACATTCACCGAAGAAGAGTTATAAAAATCATGCTTGTTGATCGTCCAATTCAGGCCAGGACCAAGGCTTTGGTGGTGAGGAGGGAGAGAATAGTATACATACAATTTGCTGTGGGCACAAGGAACAAGATGGCGCCACCACTGGCTAAAGGATTCAGCGGCCACGCTTATGTTCTAGCATCGGTCTCATTAACTCAGTTAATGGAGACTGTGTGAATGCATATATGCGGGCACTCGATGGACCCCAAGGTAATCTGCCTCCTCTAAAGGAGCTGACATTGGTTTCTGATTGGACAAGGATGCCCTTCCACAAAGTTGATTTTCTACACGGAGATGCAGCCTATGCATCTCCTCTTATTACTTCAATTCCCCAGGTTGCATACTTTATGCAGAGTCCCACAGACTTCAGGGGCATTGATGTCAGGATTGGTTTGCCACCACAAGCCCTGGATGCTTTCTTCCATTACTTCCTCATGAATCTGCTATAAACCTGAAGCATCCTGCATCCACCTTACATCTTTGTCTAGTAGATTTTTATTGTTTGAAATGTGGGGTGGGAGAGTGAGACATAATAACTACAAAAAAATGACTTTAGACTCGGTCATTCAGAAGGAAGACTTTAGATGCATGATACATGAGGAAATGGTCATTTGCTAAGACCCAATCCAAAATCCATTTCTTATCATAATAAGTCAATAAACCTTATTCTTTTGACATAAATTCCTGTGATAATCTGAAGCTAATAACAGTAATGCAGAACATCAAACAAAAGTGAAGGAAAGAATGCACGAAAAAAGTAAAATCTCCATAATGCAATTCTGGGCCATTATCAAGAATGTACATTTGTCATCGTTCAAAGTTAAACCAAGATGCTCCTGGAAATTTTCACAGCTTGCATGACTATAAAATCAACTAGAAAAATTTGCTCTGCTTAAAATAGACCCAACGCTGGTGACATACAGTCATCTACTGAAAAGGTAGAAGTGGGATTCGTAGATAAATGAGGCATTAATTACATGGAGATGAAAAAGCAAGCTTCTATGCCAAATCATTCACTTTCTGGCAATTTTGGCTGCTAAAAATTTGATTTAAATGCACGTCCTAAGAGAATAAGGACCATATCCAAATTCTCCTTCGGTTAATGTCACCTTATCGTGCTCCTGTGTCACCAAATTCAAATCAGAATAGTTGAGTAGATCAAAGCCAAAAAATTATTGTTGGTAATTAATAAAAAAAATGGCACAAAGATCCAGTACAACTAAAGACTTATTATCCTAACCATTAAAAACATTGTGCAGAACGAAAATTGCAAGAACTATGAGCATGGATGTGAATCAGGTTAGCCTTACAGGGTTTTGTTATTTAGCAAAATTAACACCACCCACAGCAGACAGAATGCACATATAATGCCCACAGTGGTGAAGTTAAAACTTAATAAATAGGACTTTTAGCTACCTAATTCCGCCTCAATCCCAATATATAGTTGATAATATTGATCCTCTTAAATCTTGTAGATGCTCATTTGACAGAAAGTGATGATCATCTGAAGCACTGTTTAATCTCACTACTTTGAAACAATGGCCCTACAAGGGCAGTTAAATTCTCTCTCTCCCTCTCAATTTATTGCCAGGTAAAAGTGCCACTGACAGCTTGGAATCTATTTTGAGTAAGGTGCAACAGATGCACATTTGGCATTTGGCAAGCTTCCCAGACGCCATAAGGGGCACCTGATTGGGAAATTCTTGCCTAGACTCAGTTCACCATGGACCATAGACACATCTCATGTGTCTATGGTCAAACATAGAAACCAGGTCTGTGTAAGAAAAACCCACATCTCATATGCCTAGGTAGGCCATAGAGTCAACAGATGCATATTTGGCAGACCTTTAACAAATTATAGAGAAACCTGGCTACTCAATAAACCTCAAGCAGACTGACTCTGGCAATAATAGTATGATAGCCCTATTTTTGGCTCACTTGCAAGGAATTCAATAACAGCCTGTGCTTATGGAAGAATAGGATAAGTGCCTATGAAGGATATGAAATGATATGGTATGGATTGGATAGTTTTCTCCTGAACAATGATACTGAATTAGTAGAGCAAATTCATTCCTATCTCAGAATAACTTGGGCAAATTTAACATAAGAAATGCATCCATGCCTCAATATCTATACCATAATTTTTTAGAATGTAACAAAAAATGCAACCCAAAAACCAAGATTAAAGGGCGCTCATCAACTAGCATAAGGCAGGTTCCAACGAGGTCCCATACAGCAATTATGAAACCAAATTATAATAATCACAAGAAATAATACACATTGGATAACAAGGCAGAATCAGAAATAATTTATACATCTTATGGTTGAAAAGTCACTAAGCAGCGTTTTCAATGCAATAAACTGTCAAAAACTATAAAGGATAATAGCATTTCATCAAGTTAGTGGACCATTCCCATAAGGAAGGATGCTTAAGTCAATGGACACTTGACAGGAAAAGAAACAAATTCCATGAAGTCAAAAGGTCTTTGAGAAAGATCCTAATTATAAAGGGTTCCACTACTAATTGAGACTATTAATTACAAAGGGTTCTATAGCAGAACCAAAAATTTAGAATATATCATTTGAAACAATAACTCTAGAAAATGCAAATAACATGCAGGTATAGATTTGTGAATGATATTGCATTCACCCCTAACTGTGAACTAAAATGTTTAAAGGAACAAATAAACTTCTTTGCATCAGTCAAGTAAAAACTTCTCCATGAAAGCCTGTGACGACTTGCCATTAAAGTGAAGGCTACTGCAGCTTCAGTTAGAATATGCCAGAAACTGAATGTTTCACTCTTAATGCTTAAATTAATTAAAAATTGGTACCACCTATTAAGGTGCCTACAAATTCAGCATTTAAAGCTAGGAAAAGTTATGCAAATTTCATTTATAGCCAAGATACACAGAGGAATGAGGTCCCAACAAGAACACACAGTTGCACATGGATATCGACAACTTACCTGTTTCACCATTACACTTGCTAAATCTTCCAAGGAGCCAGAGTGATTAGAAAAATAACTTCCCTGTTGCATCTGCTGGCCAATCACATACCCTTCATTTGATCTCATCAATGTCTCCATGGCCAAATTTTCAACCTCATTATGCTTCATCAAAGATGGATCAGCAAAATTTGATTGTCTCACTGAATTGAAGCTCGCGGTTCTGTGGAAAATTGTGTTATTTAGATCCAAACTCTGGTCCACTGGACTGCCAGTAGTCCTGTGAATAGGAACTCCTGAGTTTATTGAACTACATACAGCATTTGTGTAAAATGTGGCATCTTGTCTCTGGTCATCCCATCCTTGTGGGGGATTATTTATAATTTTTCCAGCATTATTTCGAATTGAAGATATTGGGTACTGTAAATCTGCCTTAGAATCCTGCAGATGAAGTGGCAGTGTAGAAATAGAAGAGACATCAGTAGAATTATTTGCACTTTGCAAAGCCATTGTTGACATGTTCTCTCTGATGTTACTGGGACACAGAGTAGCTTGCTTGAAGCAGTCATTTAAGGCAAAAGAAGTTGACTGAACTCCAGTCGATTGAACAGCACTTGACCAGCTGTCATTACATCTACCATTATCAGGAAAATGGGAAGAAAATCCTGAATCTATGGAGGTCCCAGAAAGAGAAGATTGTTTTCCAAATTTCTGGCCATCTTGAGCTCCTTGTGCATTCCCTTCTAACATTAAGGGTTTGCTTGAAACACCAAGGAAAGAACTGTTTGAGCAGCCAGCCACTATTTTTGTGTCTGGTAAGCCATTGGAAACTGAGAAAGCAGTTGCATCATTAATATCAGCAGCAAGCTCTCTGATATAAGAAACACCCTTGTTAGGTTGAATTTGGTCAAGTTCTAATGACATTGGCATCCCTTGAAGTACATTCCGATCATTTCCACCATGTACAATTGGCTGGAAGTGACTCTGACTATTAGTCAAGTGGCCTGGCGCCTGCAAATGGCCTAATTGAATCACTCCAGGCGAAGGAAGACCACATATACCAAGTGCAGCAGGAGAGTTCAACCTGCCAAGCATCCCGCTTGGTGTGAGAGATCTGAAAGTTGAATTATGAAACTGTCCAGTTCCAGCCAAATTATGGAATCCAAGTCCATTAACAGAACTCATTTGCAAATAGGAAGCATCTGTACTGCCTAAAGCTGCAGCCATGTTAGCTTGCTGATTTGCCACAGTGCTAATCCTTTTAAGGTAAAGCCTAAATTTCTGCAAAAAAAAAAAAAACTAATTAGCTACACAGGATCAAGATACTACTTTATTCTGAGAAGAGGCAGGAGAGGTAAGTATATACCTGGAGATGGCTTGCAACATTTTCTCTTGTAAGCTTTTCAACATTCATCAAATCAAGTATCTTTTTAGGCACAGCCTCTGCATAGAAAGTAAGCAAAAATTGAAATCATACAATTATTTAAGTGACAGAAAGATGAATACGAATTGGTAAGATTGCTTTGCTTGAATTAATTGGTGAAATCAAGCAAATGCATATGGAATACAAACAGTTAAGATGTCAGAGACCAAATGGCATGCCCTATTTAAACCAAATCCAATCATCATTTGTGCAATGAGAAGAGGAAGCATGGCAGATGTACACATGCTAGCACTTGCACAAATGCAAGCACAAGTGATAAACATGAGTATCATATGCTTAATGAGATAATGTAACAGCTCAAACACTTATTTTTTAATGAAGAGAAAGACGTACTGTCAATGCCTAAATTATTAACAGCTGCAACAAACTTGCGATGCAGGTCCACAGACCAAACCACCCGAGGTTTCTTTTGGGTTGTTGGATCCTCATTTTCATGTCCATTATCATCACGCTCTTCATCCTCTTCTTCATTCTGGTCCTTCCTTTTCTTATTAAGCTTTTGATCAGCTGTGGCTTCACCACTTCCACGACAAGGCTTGTCTTGGTTGTCAAAGTTATTGCGATCCTTGTTATCAGATTTTTTTCTCCTAATTACATGTTGCCAGATGTTCTTCAACTCCTCCATTCGGACAGGCTTCAGCAAATAATCACAAGCTCCATGATGAATCCCCTTCATCACAAGTTTTGGATCACTATTGGCCGACAACACTACAAACATTCAGCATTTCAATTAGAATCAAATATGGCTGAACAACCACATGCATAAATATGTCTTTATAATCTAAAATATACACATGGGAAATTGTGTTCACCCGAATTATAGAACTGAAGAGAACATGATTCCAGCAGTCAGCTTTGGAATAAACTCAAAGTACGGGTTTCCTTTAACTTATTGAGAGAACACTAAACTGGTTAAAAATAGCAAATTTGGAAATGGCACAACATTGAAAATTTTAAAATCTTGATGGAATGTGTAGAACTTGTGACACTCTTCTATCAACAAATCAAGCAAAGACCATGTGTGGTGTTTTTGGCTTACTTATGACAGGTAGGTCCATCTCAAGCCCCACAAGCTCCAGCAATTTAAAACCATCCATGTCAGGCATATGCACATCACTGATAACCAGGTCAAACTTGTTCTTCTTTTCTCTCAACATCTTCAATGCTGCAGCGGCATGACTGGTCACAGTAACTGCATAATCCATAAACAGTATTAAATAACACAAACTTGTTCATAAACACTATGATCAATTAAATCATACAGCATCAATGATTTATAAGTGATTATCAAACAAAAAAAAATCCAAAAAATGATTCATGCCCATTAAATAATGAGCTATTGGAGATTTTAAAGCAAAGGCCAAAAAACAAAAACAAAAAATAAAAACCTAACTCCAAAGAACTAACAAACCAACACTACATGTACAATTAACTCAGTAGATCCACGTTTCAATAATCATATAACACATAAATTGAAATCACAGAGAGCTAGAGATAGACAGTAAAGATTCAAAGGTGCAACTGAAAAATCTATCACAATAATGAAGAATAAAATCTTGTCAAAGCAGATGCACATCTAAGGGCCCAGCTCAAAAGAGAAAGAAATGGAATAGAGAGAACAAAAAAGACACATAATTGAAACCAAAAAAAGGACTAAACCGAGTAAGAGGGTTCAATTAAGCAAATAATAAGCAAAGATTTCACAATTTACACAGCTAACCATATAAATTCACAAATGAAGAACAAAATCATACTGACAAAATCACCAAATAAACATGTAAAACAGAATTAACCAATCACCAAATGAACACCAAATCTTAATTGCAATAAAGCACGAATTCCGAAACCCATGTCCAAAAACTAATGAACAAGTCAATGAACTAAGTGCTGAACCATGAAAAGAAAAAAAGAATAAACCGTGATATTGGCATCGACGAAGCAGAGTCTCAAGCAGCAATAGGCAAGTGCGGTCATCGTCAACGGCCAAAACCCGCATGCCAATGGGAAACTGATCTTTGGCTTCTCCAATTCCTTGCTCTACAGTCATTTTTCTTTCTTATTGGACAAAGACAGTATTTTTGTGCTGAAGTTGGGGTCGAACCGTGGATTTCAAGAAAACCCAGAAAGGATAATAAAGCAGAGAGATTAAAGACCAGAAGTTTGAGGGAGGAAGTGATTAGGGAGTATGATTCTTTTCTTCTTAAGAAAAGATTAAGGAGTACGATTAGTGAAAGCTGGAAATTGGAATATTGGATTAGGAGAGAAAGATAGAAAGGAGAGGACTTCAATATATATATGTATATATATATAACGGTAATTTTCATTCTCTTTCCTTAGCCGTGAAAATAGCGAAAGAGAATATGGGAACTACGTTTGGAAGTTGGACGGTGATTCTTCTGATTCATTACTTCACTTTGATCTTTTTTTTTTTTTTAACCATTTTTGGGTTCTTGCGCGTATTCCCCACGCGATGCACTTTCTATTTGCTCTTTACTAATTTCTAATTTTTAACAATTAGGAGCAGATTAATAATATGATTTGGTTACAAATGATTAATAATAGAATGATTATCAATGAGTTTTTAGTTGATAAATAGATTAATAATATGATTTGAATAAAAAAGATTAATATTATAATGATTACCAATAAGTGTTTAGTTGACTGGTGTTAGAATTCTTTGCATATTCAAATTTGAATTTTCAATCATATTTCAATTAATCAAAAAAATTAAAAATTAAATTATATTGAAATTAAATTAATAAAATAGCTTTTCAAATTAAAATAAAACTGTGACTTCAATTATTTGTGTTGGATTAATGGAATTAAATAATATAAATTATTTAAATAAAAACGTATATATTATTAACCTTAAAAACACACAAAAAGAAGCATAAAAAAATAATGAATATCTTTACTAACTAGAGATTGCCTCTTTCAAAAAAAAAAAAAAAAGAAGAGAAAGATTGCCTTTTATGGACATGATATTGAGAAAACAAATATATAGTTATAAAAAAAAATTGAATAATTTAAGTAATACTAGTAATTTTTGGCATAATCCGATTAAACAATATGATAGGATACATAATTAAGTAGTTTGAATTTATAATACATAGATTCAGGTCATAAATGGATTATAGTAAAAAAAAAATCAATTTAAACATATTTATCTGCTAAACTCGTAATGGACATGATTAAATTAAACACGACCGATATGATTAAATTAAGCACGAGTAAACACATAATATATATCATTAAATATAATTATATAATTGAGTTAATGAATTAAACTCAAAATTGAGTTGATGGATTGTATAATTGGGTCAATGTGTTAAACACTTAATCATGTCATAATCATGTCTAAACACTTAATAGACATAATTAAGTGCGATCATATAATTGAGTTAAATGGATTAGTATATAACATATAGTATAAATATACACATTTAAATACTATTTTAAGTAAATGTGTTTATATATTAAAAAATATTTTATACTCCAATATTATATTTATTTTAGGATTTTAATCTTTATTCTCAATTTTCTCAATATAAATATTCTTTAGTTTTATATATTTATCAAGCCAAACATATATTTTCATGTCATGACATGCTAATATCAATTATAACACTAATTAAATGAGTTATATAAGTCATGTTGTATAACATGCTTTATAAACATGTCCATATTAAGATTGAAAATTCTAATACGATTAATAAAACACAGGTTGCATTTGAGTTGAAACATTTTGCGTTATACACGTGTTTCAATACAACACAATATAAATTATTAGCCCTAATTTTAAATTAGATTTTCCATAATTTGAAAAATAAGTTTTAACAAATGAATTTCAAAAGCAATGTAAATTTGTTAACAATTTTATTTAATAACTTAATTATAGAAATTATATTATAGATTTGCTTGTTTAAAGAATGGAGTTATGACTTCAAACACAATCTTGTTGATTGATTTGGTCAATAAATGAGTTTGTTTATCATATTTTTACTAATTTTCTAGTTTCCTTGTAGATAATTTTGATTTATCAAATTGTTTATTTAGGTTTATCAAATTGTTTATCTCTGCATTTTTCTACTAAGTTAATATGATAAGGTACGCTTGAAAATTAGAAAAAGTAATCTAATAAAAAGAAATCAATAACTTGTTCATGTGATAAATGAGATGATGTGAAAATTTTTGTGAAATTCATCTAAGGGTGAAAAAGGGAATGGTCTTTGGATTTGCTGGGGATCACCACCAAATTAAATCATATGGGTTTTGATTTCGAGCGTAGCAAAGAAGGATTGCAGTGTCGATTAGTCTGAGTGAGCATGCTCCATGTCATGGCTCCTCCAATCAAAATGCATTAGACCTAAAACCAAAAGGCAGCGCCGAGCGGGGCCAACTTTTTGTTTCTCTATTGATCCATTCTTTGCCTTTTTCCCTCATCACATTTCCTCTTAAAATTCCTTTTAATTTCAATGTTTAACGACTAACCCTTTTTAACATTCAACCAATGTTTTGAAGTCAAATCAGACTTTTATAAAAAAAATTTTGAAAATTTCAAAATTATGCTATTTTATTTAAAAGTTAAAAGTTAAAAATATTTTTTATTATATTATCATATTATAATTTTATTTTAAAATAATTTTAAATATTATTTATATATATACTTTAAAACTTTTTTAAAAACATCAATTCAGTTCACCAAACATTGCATTCAATTGATAATCAATAGTTACGTATCTATCCCGTAATATAGAAGGTCAAAGAATTTAGCTCTCACAATCTTGATCTTCAGTTTATGATTTTATTATAATTTTCAGTTTATTTTCAAAAAAAAATTAATCTTTTTTTTTTTTCTGTTGGCTAATAATTTCGCAAAATAGTAAAATAAAAACAGAACCTGAGATATGTACTATACACACTGTCATTAAAAATATATCACAAAAAAACATAAATTTACCACGTTATGTATTCATATTCATATGAGATGATATATATATATTGGATACACTCAATAATTTCTTATAACTCGATGGTCATCAACATCTATAGGAGAAAAGTTAAAAATCTAGTGTTCCTTACCAAGTTAATTGAAGTATTAGTGAAATAGGTTAGTTGGTCTTATCATATTTTTCAAGACAATAGAAACATACCGTATAGCCAAATGAAGATATTTCAGAGAGATTCATGAATTATTGGATAATGCATCACTCCCTATTAGTAAATTCTACAACGACTAATTTTATAATGTTATTAAATAATATAATTTAATTTAATAGTAAATAATAATTTTTATTTAATCTAACGGT